>WTSP01026002.1:5846-17194 GCA_025331215.1 Actenoides lindsayi
TGCGCTGGCACCAACTGGTCACAACCTGTCTCACACGTCCTGGTCACGGAACAAGATTAACACATAGGCGGTAGAACAGGGGAGAGGGGAGTGAGATTTATAGCTTTTCAATTTTCAGTTACACGATGTTTTTATTAACTCTTTTCTGTTACTTGCATCCCAGTGCCGGCATTGCTGGCAGGGGGATGTGGGGGATGCGGGCAGGGGACATGAGGGGTGTGGGCAGGGCAGGGTGCAGACTCCCACGCAGCCTTCATGGAGGGGTCAGGGCCATGCCGACCCCACAAATCAAAGAGCCAACTACATGCTGAAGAAAACCCAGTCTATATTAGGCATGGAGCAAGCCCATGCGAAATTGGGTCAGAAGTAAATCCGTGCTGATGGCCCGCTGATGGACGTTGGATGCCCGGCACGTACCCACCCACTCGCATGTGCTAATTGCCTTGGCACACAAGAGGAAACCCGAGACGAGTCACCTCTGATATTTATAAAAGCTGGCGGTGAGCCCAAACCCCGTTAGCACCAGCACGGGCTGTGCAAGCACCCCGCGCCCCGGCGGCACTGTCTGGGGGTGCTCAGACTGTCTCCTCACCGCTTTTCGCTTTTTCCTCTACGTTTTAGGAAAAGAGTAAGGAATTTTCCACGCTCTCCCCCCGGCGTGGCACTGAGCTTGCGCTGCTGGAAGATGAGCCAAAACAGTTGCTGCTTTTCCTATTTCTGTGGGCTGGGGGCCAAGGACAGCAAACACCCGGAGAGGGCGTCTCAGTCCCACAATGATGGGGCTGGACACAGCTCTGCACCTACAAGCTGAAACTGTATTTTCTTTCTTATTATTTTTCACCTCTCCTCAGAAGGCAAGGTGGAGGCTTTCTGCTGTAAGAGATGGGCAGTGTTTGGTGCAGCACATGCACAACAGGCTGGCTTCCTATTTTGCACTGTCACTTGGAAGAGCAGGGATGACAACGGGGAAAAAATCCAAGTGAGATAAAGGGGGTCCTGGATCCTGACTGTTCCCCTGAGAAACAGCCCCGTATGCTGAAAAGAAACCCTGAGAACTCTTTATCTAGGCCATCCATTACAGAAAAGCTCTGCATCTGTGGGCTGAGCAGCGACTGTTCACAGACTGGTCCAGCATCCTCCCTGAAACGCTGTGTTTTTGAGCTTAGCTCAGATGGGTACGTTTGGTCAGCCTGTACCAAATACACCCTGCTTACGTTTTGATGCCTTGAAAGAATCAACCTGCGTGGCTACCAAAAAGGGCAATTTTTTTTGTGTGGAAGGTCGGAAGGTCTTTTGCCAACAAACCTGCTGGTGAGGGTGAAGGGAGGACATCTGAAAAAGAATCCTTTCTGGGAGATACCGTTATTTGGGAATGGGGTTAATTATAGCAACGGCAGGGGAGGGATGCTCGTCGTGCCATGGCAGGGTGCTCTGCGTGCCACCCGGAGAGAGGAAGCGATTCATTTTGGCTGCCCTGGCCACCCATCCCCTCTCCGCCGAGCCACCCGTGTTTACAGTGGGAGGTGGTGATGATAAACCTGCTCCCACCCGGTCACTGTGTCCCCACACTCCGTCCTCCTGCCGCCCTTTGAGCTCTGGCACGGTTGTTAGCAACACGGCAGCTGCTCTGCTCTGCATCTGCAGGAGGTTTTTGGGTGCATTGTTCAATAGCGTATCAGCAACACCTGCTGAATTACGAAGCCCCAGGTACAGAAGGGAGCTGGGCTCCCACTGACCGCCCTGGGATGCTCAACAGCTCTGGGAAACAGAGGGAATCGGGGAGGTCACTGCTGTTTGCTTGGCCACATTTAACACCCTGCCCAGGCTCAAGTCACTCATCCCTAAGCAGAGTCAGGCCCTTTGCCTTGACGGCTGCCCCACCACAAGCCCTTTCCTCCCCCATAACCTACAGCATATGATGCTTTTAAAAACACCGTGAATCTCACAGCCCAGCCTCCAGCCGCACGACACTGGATAAGGAAGGCAATTACTTTACGATTTATGAACTGGTGCTAGGCCAGCACAGCTCCCAGATCGGGTGACGGCCGGAGCTATTCCCACCCAGTGACACAGCACTTTGCATCGCTAGCCAGTCCTCAAAGCCAGGCCCTCTGTGCCAGTCCAGCGCCCACACATCGCCTCGCCACCTCTGAGCAGAAACTTGGCCATCAGTGCCATTTATTGGCACTTTCAGCACTGAAAGACAAGCCTGTGCTCTGTTAAACCACTCCTGATCTAGCGCTGGGAGGAGCGGGTGCTTTGCCCTGCTCCAGTTTTGGGGCTTTGAAAGGCTCCACCTGGGAGTGCCCAGCTGCAAATTCCCCCATGCCCTGTCGTAGACCCTCCCTGGGCAAGGTGGCCTTTGCAAGAGGAATAAAGAGCTCCTTGTGCTCCCTGGCAGTGGCCATGCCACAGCACTGGAAGCAGGAGAGCAGGAACTTGGCAGAAGCCAAGTACTGGGAGCCATTCGGAAGGGGCTGGAGTTTTGCTTGCTGAGGGAATGAGTTACCCTGCGTTTGCCGTGCCATCGTTTCCCGTGTGCATACGTTAACAACGAGCAATAAACTCAACGGTGCTGAGTAAATTGGTGCCTTGTGCCTGGGTTTTAGTGGAAGAGGAGCCGTGGCTCCCTCACTCCAGCAAAGCACAGGCTCTGAGACGCAAAATGAACTGGCCTTGCTGCAGAGCCAGGCAAGGCTCAGCCACAGCAACCACTCCAGTCAGGATTTTGAACCATTACGAGGTCAGGGGAAAGAGGGTTTCTGTGCACAGCTGGGTAAAGTCTACTCCAAAGTCCTGTCCTCGGGTCCTAGGACCCAGAGCATCCTTTCCTACAAGCAGCTGCACGCCCACTGCAGAGCTTGACTGTTCAGCACCATGTACACGCCATGTACCCGCACCCATGTACGCACCTCGCCACAGCACAACAAAACCTCCCCAGAGCACCAGACACAACACGTTTATCCCTATAAATGCTTTGAAAAATGGGAACACAACTATTGGCACAGGCTGAGATCTGAAAATGATTCATAAGTCACCATTCACGGGTGCCCGAACATCCAAACGCTCCTGACAAGAGCGTTTATCCCCTAGGGAGCTTCCCTTAAATGTGAACGGAGGCCAAGTGCTGTCATGCCGGTCAAATTTTGGTGCATGTGGCCTGAGAAACCAAGGGTGACCAGCGAGCGGTGCGAGGATGTTCAGTTAAACCACAGGGACAGGTTGTACTCCTCCTTCCACCAACAGCATCATTACCAGCTCAGCAAAACCAGACCAAAACCAGCCAGCAGCAAATATCACAATCAAAAAGCCATTGGGAAGGTTTCCCTTACAAATGCCACACAGAGATTTCAACGCAATTACAAAACCATTTCCAAGTAAGAGTTCCGCAGAACATGCAGCCAACTTACCTGCATCACATTTAAGTCAAGAAAAGGACCTGGGCAGGTCAGAAGTGGGGACGGCAAAGGGTTAAGCTCTCCACTGGGCAAAGAGCTACAAAAGCAGCCTCTAAATATTAACCTTAACCTAAGCGCAGGAGGAAGAGAGAGGGCCACGTACCGGTGTGCGTCTGCCGGTGCGTCTCCAGGGCGTCTTCCTTCGAGAACTGGGCACCGCACTGATCGCAGACCAGGGCCTTGGAGCCCGCTGTGGAGAGAAAGGGGAGAGGAGGGTTACTCGAGGGACACCAGCCCAAACCTGCGTGCGGGACATCACCGCAGCCACCGGCATCGTTCCAACAGCGGGACCTGTGCAATGGGGGAATTTCACATTTTACACCCCCTGCGCAGCCACAGAAAGCAGCATCTTGCTTACCCCTTTGGTCCCATTCCTCACACGTAACAGCACAGCATGCAATGAAGAGTTGCTTCCCATGAAGAAATTAAATATTTGTGGGTTTTATTATTATTTTTTTAAAAAAAAGAATCATTACACATCAATGCATTTCATTAGTGTTGTAACCGATCTAATTGCAATTGTTTTCCTGCCCCTTCCCGTCGCAGCCGCTGCTGCCAGCACCCGAGGATGCCGAAACGGTGCGATTGAGTGAGCAGCTCAGAGGCATCTTTGACTATCGAAGAGACATGTGGCATCAGGGGGAATTCTTAGAAAATCACTATCAACACGTGCTGCTAGCTCGGGCGAGGGAAAAAAACCAGTATGCCCAGCAGCAGATAAGTAACTTCCAGATAAAAACAGATTAATGACACACACCGTGTCCGAAGCATTGCTGCTGGGACAAAGCCGCGGACCCATTTCCTAGATTTTGAGGTTTGATTCATCAGTGAGGAATGGAGTGTGACAGAGCAGCTTCGAGGCAGGGGCCACTGCTCCACAGCATGCTGTACTGCCAGTATCCAGGGGTCCAGACAGTGTCTCCCACCCTCTTCCCACCACCCCCCAGCCCCTCACCCCTGACACAACGAGATCTGGAAAAAGGAGCACAGAAAAGGTGACGGGGAGAGGAGGAGGTATCACAAAATGCATTGAAAAGAGAATTCCTTCGCCTTTAAATTGTCTCGGTAACGGCTGGCTCGCAGGCAGAAATATTTGGCAGCAGCGAAATTAAAAGTGATAAATTTTCTCGCCAAGCGTTGATCGATAATAGAGGTCTCATCTGTTAATCAATACGACAGTCTGCCTGTTTACTGTGCATATGTTGTTCTCTGCCGCCCTCACCGTGATGTCAAGTTTGCATTCAAAACAACCCGAGTGTGCACAGGCCACATGGCTGCTCGCAGACGGATAAAGAGCTAAAAAAAGGGCTTTGGGGCGATGCGAGTGAGGAGGGTGGCAGGGCAGCTCCCCCCGCACGTGCCGCTGCCCGACGGGGCGTGTGCCCGGGATGCTTTTGGGGACGCAGAGCATCACGCGGATGCAGGTGCTGCCGGCAGTCTCCGAAGGCAGAGAGAGGAGCACAGTGCAAAGGGTGTTGAGAGCGCCCAGGATGGGGAGCAGGTGCCGGCGGGGCGAGGGGCCGGGGATCGATAGGGCAGCGGTCGGGGGCTGCCCTCTGCTCGGCACGCCAGACAGCGTGGGCGATGCGCAGCCGGCAGTTGCCAAGGCAATGGCTCTCCATTGCCACTCGAAGCCCTTCCGGCCCCACTGCTGCGAAGTGTGATCCATGAGGACACATCAACAGGTCCTCCCTGGGCAGAGCAGCCGCCAGTGCTGCCGAGGGGATGCTGCGCTTGGGGGACTCGTGGCGTCCACAGGCTGCGGTCGTGCTAAACGCAGCCTTTGCTTTTCCTTCTCCCCTTTTTGTGTGGGGGGAGGACACGCGTGCCAGCGCCCCGTGCCCTGCAGAGCCAAGCACGGGCACGGCTAGGGCTGGAGGGGCAGCGGGAGCCTGGGGAGCAGCCCCGCGGAGCACGGTGAGGAAAGGCGAAGGCGTCCGGCATCTGGCCGGGGGGCGGGCGGGGGGGCCGGCAAAAATTCCTGGCGAGGCGAAAATAAACAGGGCGAATGGCGGGAGGAGCTGGGCGCGCTCACTTACATAAGGAAGCACAGCGTGTACCAAAACAGCGGCCCCAAAAAAAGCCGGAGCTGTCAGAACAATGAGTACAGACGAGGGGCATTTTACAGCAGGCGCTGCCGTACAGTTTTATTTACAGTACCTCTTATCAGCGCGGGAACAGCACGCCGCCTGCCAATTTCCAAAGGCCAGGACTGCGTGTTCTTTCCCTCAAGTAGATGTGTACTCCAGGCGGGGGAATTTTTTTCTGTTTTGTTTTTTTTTTTTTTTTTTCTCATCAGCAAAACAAAAACTGATACGGAGCCAGGATTCCTGTAATGTACACACGCTCGCGGAGAGGGGAGGAGGAGGAGGAGGGAGGCGATTGAATATGTAAATAGTTCAAGGTTAATTTTACTATGTGAGTCACCGGGAAAAATGTCATCCAACATCTGAGCTTATTATAACCAGGCTCAGAAAAAAAAACACCACGGCTCGATGTTTGTTATTAAAGGGAGCAGGACATATTTGAAAGCAGCACATCCAGAGCCTGCGTCAGGGCTCTCTTCTCTCCCTCTTGCTTTTTTTCTGCGCTGTAAACGACACCCAGAGAAACGATTAGCCTCTCCAAATGTACACACCAGTTTGGGGAGGGTATTTTTAGTCAGCGCCTTGTATCGCCTACAGTATATACATATCTCTGGATGATCTTCCCGACGGGACGGGACTCTGCGTGCTGCCAAGTATCAGCCGCGTTTCGGCGTGAGCCTCGCGGTTGGCACCAGCCTCCCTGCCGTACATTTATATCCGGACGAGCAAATTTATAGCTCCTGCCTAATAAAGGTCCCTGCGGTGGGAGGCTGGCGCGAACGGGCGAGGACACGCCGCTTTTTCCGTCCACTGCTATCTGCACAGTCATCGCAGCCCGATGTCCCTCTCCTGGGCAAGGTCAGTGCTGCCCTGGGGACTGTGGTGCCCCCGCAGAAAAGCCATAGGGAGGGGCAGACCTGAAACCATGTAATTTCCCCCAAAAGAAAGACAAGGGAAGAGCCCAACGCTGGCCGGGACCGGCAGCTCTGTTGGGGTTTAAACAAGCTCTCAGAAATGGGATGCCCAGCAAAGTCAGAGTAAGCAACTCTGTGAGCATCCCAGTAAGTATCACTGCAAGCTCAGCTTGGGCAGGCACAGGGTGCCAGCTCCTCAAGCCAGGCTGAGCCCAGTGGCTCCGAAGACAGAGCTTGTCTAGTTTTAGCCGCTATCCTCCCAACGGAACCTCCTGATGCCATTCACTTTAATTACTTTATTGGGGACAAGAAACAGGCTCTCCAGTTTCAGCACTTCGGCTGGTAGGAAGCAGTAAAACGTCCCAAAACAGCTCCTTCACCTGCCCACGCTGCTGCCCAGCCCTTCACCAGGGGGGCTGCAGCCCCTCAGCTGCTTGACGGCTCCAGCTCCCCACCCTGCTGCCTGCAGAGTGGGGACCAGGGGCAGCAAACACCTCCTGCCCCTCCCTAGCTCCCTCAATCAGGTACAAAACCACCATTTTCCCACATCCTCGTCCCTGGCTGAGAGATAAACCTTGGCAAGGTGGGGGGTGAGAGGGAGGGGTGCTCCGAAAACACAAACTGTAGCCCTGGAAGAAATAAGGGAAAGGGACAGAGAGCAGCCACACTCAGCCACGAGCATCCTCTGGAGGAGGATGAGGATGGGCAAAGGTGGAGCAAGACAGGAAATTGGTGATTTCCCGCGGCCGGGCAGGGAGAAGGGTGGTGGGGGAGGACAGGCTGGCAGCAGCAACGCCCTGGCCCTTCCCCACCTTGGATTTGGCACGACAGCCCCAGCAGTACTGTGCCACATCTATTCCCCTCCCTCCCCGGGAACAAGGGAATAATAAAAATTTGGGATTATATATTATTAACAGGCTGTAATTGGCAAAAAGGGGGGAAAATATGGATTAAAAAAATATTGCCAAGTAAATTTATGCACTGTCGTCGCTTTACTACCTAATTAATTCAGTAATTTCAAAAACAATTTTATTTATGTTCCATTTACCACATCAAAAGTGCAAAGAAAAAAAGCACCAAACCACAGCGATGCTAAAATAATACCTCAAGGCATCTATTTTTAATCAGTGAGGAAAAAAAAAAAAAAAAGGGTAAAAAAAGAAAGAGCCAGCCCCGGTTTCTATACAATCTCTGTCGGGCAGACCACCAACTCGGGGAGAGCGAGGCAGCCGAGCCCTGCGCGAGTGCCTTCCTGGCTGCCGAAAACAGAGCTTGTCAAAAAAAAACAAATCCATAATGGCCTGAGGCTCCTCTCCAATCTATTTTCTGCTCAGCTGGTTTTAAATGAAGTTATTATGAGTCATTAAAACACCCGCAAGCCTGTGGAAGTCAGCCAATTACAATTTTAAATTTAGCCTGTTCTCTATCCCATTCTCTTGTTTTCTTCTTCTGCCCACATCAAGCTGCTTTTGGATTTTTATTATTGGTGGTATTATTATTGTTATTATTATTTCCCTTCTCCCCTGTTTCACCCAAGTGGAAGAGACAGTTGTGAAAATCTCAGTGCTGAAAAATTGTATTGGAGAAACCCAAGAAAGGCCAAAAGGAGACGGAGCTGCAGCGCGGGCTGGGATTTGAGAGGCTTTGCCTCCTCTTCTCCCAAAGTGCCAGCAAACAGCAATAATTGAATACAAGAAAAAAACGAAGCGCAGGCTCTGAGGGGAGGGAGGGACTCTGGAGCCCAGTGCCAGCCTAAGCCAGTGGATAGGACCAGCCTGTGCCACCACTTTGGCATCATCCCTGGCCTTCCTCCCGTCACCATCATCTCTGGCCTTCCTTCCTCCTCTCCTCTCCTCACCATCATTCCCTGCCTTCCTCCATTTACCATCACCCCTGGCCTTCCTCTTGCCATCAGCACTGCCTTCCTCCCTGTGGGCAGTGCCAGGGGACCTGGGGGGGTTGGGCAGCTCTCCTGGCCACACCACGAGCATGACCTGAGCGTGCCTGGACCGCAGGCAGCTCTCACGCCAGGATGCTCAGCAGCATCCAAGGGGCCACCACGGAGAGGCCTGGGAAAGCACCTGGAATGATGGAGCAGGGGCTTGGGGGTGGGTGAGAGGGGACCCACCGGCCACATCACCTCCCAAACTTTGCCAGCCAGTGCCATAAGCTCCCGTTGCCGCTCAGCGACAGGTGGTGCATGGGCTATTTTCACTAAAAAAATAAAATAAAATAAAAACCTGGATATTTTAGCTCAGGAGCAAAAAGAGGCCAGTTCTTACATAATTCCCCCTTCTCCTCCACCCCGCGAGTGCTGCTCTCTCCAGCAGCCTCCTCTCGGCGGGGAAAAAACGACAAACCCCATCCGCAGCCCCGTCAGCCCCGCACGGCGAGCGAGAGAGAATGGAGCGTACTGCACAGCCCATAAAACTCCAAACAGCCTCCAGACACTCCTGCAATCGTCCTCCATCAAAACACTTTGTCTTGCATACAGAAATGCGGCGGGGCGCGCACGGAATACCAAATCAGGCTGTGGCGGGGCGGGGAGGCAGCTCCCTGGCAACCGGGGGGGCTTCGCAGCCGCGCCGCGCGACAGGAAACAAAATCTGTCAAGCCTGTTGGGCAAATGATAAACATTAGTGGTATTAAAGAAAAAAAACAACAAAAAACCCAAAAAAACCGACACAAAAGCTGCATAAACGGCTGGCAAGTGCGTGGGGAGGGGCGGGAGGGGGCACACCCCATTTACACCTCCTCTGCCCCAGGAAAGGGGGTCTCCAGCACCATGACCTCAGGGGAACTTTGGGAAGTTTTCCCCCATCTGGGGGGGAAGCAGGTGGGCAGCGACGGGCACGGACATGTGCCTGTAGCAGCACGGACAACGGATGCGCTTGGTGTGGTCAGAGGGGTCCTGGCACCTTTCTCCGCACTCCACCTTCGACAAGAAGGGGCGGCCAAGGGAGGAGAGTGCAGACAGGTGGTGGGGGGGTGAAAAATAAGCATATTTCACCAGGTAACGGTGAGGAGGGGGGGAGAGAGCATCTGGCTCCAACCCAGTGGCCGGGTCCAGGAATCCAGCCAAAACAGGAGCTAAAAAGCAAACCATATTCTTCTGGTCTCAGCTCAGGCTCTTGAGGCAGAGAGGATGGGGCGGCGGCGGCGGGGGGGAGAAGAGAGAAATGTATTTTTCATCAGCCAGTGTATAATTTATAAACAGCATTAAACAGTTTTTGTTGTCTTTCTTCCTCTCCCCCGTGTGCGCGGCTTGGCCGGCAGTCAAGCCTGCATTAATTTCTGCTGTGGGTACAGTGTGTTCTTGGATGCACATCTGCGGACGATAATAAACGCGGGAACGCTGGAGGAACATCGAGACCTGCCGGCAGGCCGCCGACATCCCCCGGGGCCGGGCGGGGGACGCCGGCCAGCCGGGGCGGGGGGGTGGCCTCCCCGGGGAGCCGCTGCAGGTCCCAGCTGGGGGCGAGGGGGCTCGAGTCGCTGTCACCCCCACTGCTGGGACACTGCCGGAGGGGGTGAGGGTGGGATGCGCCCGTCCCCCCTACCTGAGGTGCCATCCCTGTATGCACCCTGGGTCCTGCTCCCTGAGCACCCCCGGCTCCCCCAGTACAGCCTAGCCCAGCACCCAACAGGACCTGGGGGCTTTTTTTGCCCTCCTCCTGATGCCACAGGACAAACTGAGCATATTTGGGTGGGGAGGGCAGGGGCCTGTGGGTGTGCTGCCCGCACGCTGCCCGTAAGCATCCCCATCTGCTGCGGGCACTCGCCCCTGTTCACAGCCCGGTGAAGGGCCACGGCAGCCGTTTCCACGGTGGAAGTTTCTGCCAGATGGAGAGGCAAACTGAGCTGGGGGCAAGGCAGAAATCTGCTCTCCTCCATCTCCCATGGAGGAAACCCAACCCCAAGCAGGTGGTTTGGTAACCGCCATCCCAGGATGGCAGCCCCAGGCGTGCCCGCAGAGCGCTGGCTGTGGTGAAGATGCCCACAAAGGGAGCGGTGGCACTGGGACCAGCCTCCCCGGGGTCACCCCTGTGGGGCTTCTCACCCATACCATTGAAGAGCCAGGTCTCCTACCTTGCTCTCCCAGGGAGTTTGTTTTCCGGGGAGAGGGGCAATTCTCTGTATTGTCTTTGCAGGTTTTTGAGAGCACGTCTCTGGCGGTGCCGGGCAGCACGTAGGGAAAGGCTTTGCACGGCATTAAAGGCTTTGCATTTACACTTTATACTGGAGTGTAAACATCTGGCTGGGTATTTACCTTGCACCTGCAAGGCTGCTGCGATAACACCAGCGAGCACTCGCTGCGTCACGGGGGGCACTGTGACCCCCACTCCCCAGGACCGGTCCCCACTTTGTTCCTCAGTTTAACTGCACCTTTCCCATTGGGTATCTCCCACAAATGCTCTGACGGGGAAGTCTGAGACGCCAACCCACATTCAACCCAGCATTTGGCACTGAGGGCTGCCAGGGGGACACCAGCCCTCCCACCTCAATACTCTCCCATGGGGCAGCCCCCCAGTTAAACACATTGCCCACTGGCGCAGGGGCGAGTTGCCTGCAGATCGCTACCGTGCTGGAAACAAGCCCTTGCAGTGCCACAGCTCTGGCACAATCCTGCTGCATCCCGGGCTGGTGGAGGGGGTAGGCGAGGGGAGAGGTGCAAAGGTCTCCTGCTTTAATAAATAACAGCGCTGGAATTCGCGGCGTCTGTTTGTGAGCACAGGGCAGAGCCCTCCCAGCTTCCACCTTTCTAACTGACACGGCAACCACCGATATCCACAAAGTGCGCAACATTCGATCCCTACGCGACGCCCTGCAGGTCAAACATCTCGCCTTAGCTCCCTCAGGAAAGGTGCTAGCCTGGAATGTCCTTGCTG
>WTSP01026004.1:0-22562 GCA_025331215.1 Actenoides lindsayi
ACAAACAAAACCAACAAACAAACAAAAAAAGCCCAAACCAAAACAGCTCCACAGAACACCCAAAACCAAGTGAGCCACCGGTCGGGCAGCGGTGAGGCGCGAGCGGCGGTGCCCAGGTGCCGGCAGGGCCGGGGCCGCCTCAGCCCCGCGGCGGCTTCCCCGGGGCGGCCCCGGAGCGGAGCCGGAGGCGGAGCCTGGCAAGCCCCGCGCCGCGCGGTCGCCCGCAGGAGGGGAGCGGGGCCGAGGCGCGTCCCGCTGCCCCTGGTGCCGGTGCCGGTGCCGCCGGCGGGATGGCTGCGCGGGGCGGCGGAGAGCGGGGGCGGGCAGCGTCCTGCCCGGGCCGGGGGGCGAGCCGGGCGGCTAACGCGAGTGTGTCACCGGAGGGCCCCGGGGCCAGGGCAGCCCGCCCGCTGCTGGCCCGCCCGAGCGGGGCGCGGGGAGCCGGGCAGAACCCCCTCAGCCCGTGGGGTCAGCGGCCACGGCCACGCGGATCCAAGCTGGCTGTGGGGGGACGCTGCTGGTGACATTCACCGCAGTAAAAACCCAACTACTATGCAAAACTCTCCAGAAAACGTGAAGGGAATTTAACACGCGTGTCCTTTGAGCCAGAAATTGTGGAAACTCAATGAAGACACCCTGGTCTTATCTCTTAGAGGTCAGCTTGAGTCATACTGGTGGTGACACAGATAATAAGAAGACTCTGGCCCACAAGCAGGACATGGGTCAAGTGCTGTGTTCATGCACTTAGTTTATTGGTTTTGTCACCAGAAAGCAAATGTTTGTTTAAATCTAGAGACTAGATTTAGATTAGATATTAGGAAGAGACTCTTTACTATGAGGGTGGTGAGACACTGGCACAGGTTGCACAGAGAAGTTGGGGATGCCCCATCCCTGGAAGTGCTCAAGTCCAAGTTGGATGGGGCTTTGAGCAACCTGGGCTAGTGGGAGATGTCCCTGCCCGTGGCAGGGGGGATTACAAAAGGTGGACTTTAAGGTCTCTTCCAACCTAAACCGTTCTATGATTATTAGTCTTTGTCAAGTAAACAGACTATAAAACATTTTCTCAGGGTTTTTTGAGCTCTGATTAACTTCATGATATGCTTCCTAGTTTTAATACTTTTTAGAAATCTAGCTACTCTTTCAGTATTTGGCAAACTGGATTCAGTCCTGAAGTAATTTATTTCTCTGTAGTGAGCTGTTCTCTTAAGTGGTTCTAGAGAAGGAAGTAAAAGCAATGTCTTAATAGCTAATAGTCGTATCTTATAGGTTTTTTCCAGTCCTATGCAGTGGAAGTAGATGTGAAAGATGCCTCCAATGCTACATGCCTGTATGCAAAATGGATGATGCAATTCTTGATAAAATATGAAACAAACAGTAGTGATTATGTAAGTATTTGGGGGTAACTTCTGTCAAGAACTCTGTTGTGTCCCGCATAAAAGTTGAAGTACGCTCTCTTTTACCTAGGCTGTTTGGTTTGTACCTTTTTTTTAACTAAGTCAGTTGTTAAGAAAATTTCTAAATACTCATTTTATAACAAAGCGTAAGTTCTTAATTAATAACACAAATCACTGTAAGTGCCCTGTTGTACCTATTTAAACGGCGTATCGATCAAAGTTGGTGTGTTTTGTGCATCAGGGTAGTAATGCACTTAGCCCAAATAGTAAATGTAAATTGCAGCTCAGCAGGGTTAAGATTTGCAGGCAAGTTACATTTGTACTTTTGTACTCGAATGTGATACGTTTTCTGGCAAAGCCACGTGTCAGGGAGCCCTTTCCAGAGTTTTGTAGAATAACCTAAAAGAGTCTTGCTAATCTTGTGCAAGGTTCCGTCTGACTCCAGCAGGTTTATAACATTGTCATGGGGAAGAACTGCTCTCTGTGAAAACATTTTAAATCACCCTTTTCTTCTAGAAAAACACAACGTTGAATTTGTCATCCAGCGTGACACACAATGGAAGCGTCTGTGGCAGTGACACACAAGCTGCGCTTCTGGCAGTACAGTTTGGAGAAGGGCATTCTTGGAGCATTAACTTCACCAAAACCAACCAAACTTACCAGGGGAACTTCATCACCTTTACCTACAACACCAACGATACTGCTGCATTTCCTGATGCTAAAAGAAAAGGTAAAGTTCAGTGCAGAATTCTGCTTGGAAAACAATCTAGGCCACAAGTGTCAGGTCTCATGTACCTGACCTTGGTTGGCTTTTTCAAAGTTAGAAGGACTAATGATGTATCTAATGATTTCTGTGCCACATCCTGCCTAGCTGTTGTTCATCATACCTGCCTGTGGATGAGAGCACAGACTAGTTAGCTTCCCTGAATCTATAGTAAGTGGAACGGAAGGGGAAGGTTAACTCTGAACAGCCTTGATCAGCGAGGTGCTGCTAGTAGACAACAGATGTACAGAAGATTCATTTTAGCGTGCACTACTTGACCTTCCACCTAGCAAAGCTGTACAGTGTGGGGCTTTCTGTGTATTAATACCTTTTAATAATAGGATTCTTTTTTTTTTTTTTCCTTAAGTAAAAGGGTTCATGTTTCTAATGGCTTGTCTAGATGTGGAAGTTTGGCTACTTCTGTGCTTTACTGAGCACTTCAGGTCAGGACACGTTGGTAAAACATTCAAGAGACATTAGGATTGTTAAACTTAATTAATGATCTCTTACTCTTTGTCTTATGGAGTTTATATAAAACGTAACACTACCTAGAAATGTTCTGGTAGTTCACAAGGCATTAAAATATTTCTGCTTATTTGTAGGACCAGTTACTGTTGTTGTGAAGGATACTATGCGTCCAGTTCAACTGAATAATGTCTTTGTGTGTCACAATACTGACTTTCTTGAAGCAGAAAACGTAACGCAGATTTTCTGGAATGTTACTGTGCAGGCTTTTGTTCAGAATGGCACAATCAGTAAAAAAGGTGAGTATTTCAATTTGTGAATGAGCTTTTTTTGTATTGCACCTTAGTGCAGGGAGTAGAGTCCCATAGTAAAGAATCCAACAGTTGTAAGATGTGCTATGTTGAATAATATTAATGTAAATATAGTTTACTACTTCTTCGCTTGTTCCTGGAAAAATAGAGGTGATTTAGTAGTATATAGTAATGTAGCTTGTTCCCATGACAAGGTGGTAGTCTAATAAAGAGTGTATTTTGGTAATTGGGATGTTAAAACAAGCACTTCAGAACTGCTGCTGTTGACTAGATCATTTGAGACTTTCATTTTCAGTGGTAGCCTCTGCTTTTTCACTTAAATAGTCCAGAGCCTGTTGTCTCATCTCAGAGCTCAATTGAAAAGAGATGAGCACATCATCCTGCTACATATGGCTCAATAGAGTTACTTTGTCTGCAGCAAATACATATCACACTTCTGTAACCATTTGTGCTGGGTTTGGCTGCAGTAGAGTTAATTGGGGTTAAACCATGACACCACTTAGCGATCTTTGTCCATGTGTTTCACTTTCTTATGTCAGAGGGAAGTAGTACTGCATGTGCTACATGGATTTAAAACCGTGGGCAGTACAGAATGTCAGAGAATAAATGGTAAATTGTTTGGAATACTGTGCCCTAGTGCTGAGTTGGAGGCTTCTGATGGTGAGTGGCAGACTCCCAATGAGCCTAGATTTCCACAGAGAAATTGGTAGCTGTATTGAACTGACCTCTGAGCCATAAGACTTTAATAATATTTCAGCACTGAAATGGTTAAAATTTCTTTTCAGAGTCTAGATGTTCTGCTGATACACCTACTTCTGCACCTACTGTTCTGCCTACTACTGCCAATGTAACTACTGCATCTACCACCACTTTATCACCTGCTCCAACCACTGCTCCGAGACCTGTGGAGAATCCAGACACAGGAAACTACTCTCTTAAAAGTGGAAATAAAACTTGTTTTCTGGCTACTGTGGGGCTGCAGCTGAATGTTTCCCAAGACAAGGTGCTTATCCTATTTTAGAAAAGTAGAAAGATTGCTGTAGTTACTTGGTATGAAATATGAGTGCAGGTATTTGCTGGCTGCCCAGAACTGCTTCTAAGTATTGTACATAGCACCTCTCTGACATCAGAATAGTTAAGAGGCAGAATATCTAGTTTCAAAACCTTACGGATTCACTGTAACTCATTACTGGGAATGCATCTACTGTTAATAAGCCTGGAACTATCTTAACGTGTAAGACTGTTGGTCCCTGCAGATACTGTCTTTCCCCACAGAGGGAGCCCAAGATAACCTGTTGTATTGGGTCAACAAAATAAGACATCAGTGGGCAATTTGTTTGCTTCTGTATTACCAACATGTAAATTTAACTGAAGTAGCCTTGGCTCGACAAAAGCCAGGCTCAGTCTTCCTGCTGCCACCTTCATGACATGCACTTCTAGCCTAAGACTGCTACTGACTGAAATAATGGATTCCTTATGGCAGCTGAATGTCTTTGACGTGGTATGTCTGTATTGCAGCCTGTTCTGATCAACATCAATCCAAAGACAACTACTGCAGATGGTACGTGTGGCAACACAACAGCTACTCTGAAACTGAACGATGGGAACAGCACTTTGATTGGTTTCACATTTGTTGTTGTGAGTACCTTCTTTTATTTTAAACTAAGTTTCCACTTCAGCAGCATTGTGTGATGATCACTGATAGTAAAATCCTTCTGTTGCTTGCTGGTGGTAGACTGTTCCCGTCTCAGCAGTGGAACTGGCTAGCTGACTGCCTCAAGACAAATGGAGAATTGGGTTAAAGCTGTAGAAAATGTACGACCGTGGTAAACGTGTTAGCCTTTGTAAAGTATGTGTTCTTAAAGTTAAAAATGCAGAATTGCACACTAACAGTTGGCTCTTGCTTCTTAAACAGAAAAATGCAAGTGGAGGGTTACAAAAATACTATCTGAAAGAGGTGAACGTCACACTGCTCAACCGTCTGAATGGCTCTGGTAAGAAAGAGTATCTGCCTTAAAGCAAGTGTAAGCTTTTATTCAATGTCTGTATTTATCAAGTACTTCTGTCTTTTTTCAATGCTTTTCATACTTGAAGTCTTTAAGTCGGTAGGAACAAAAGTAATAAGCAGAAAATGTCTCTAAGGGTTACTTTAAACAGCAGTGTGGGATCATTCTCTTTTCATGAAACTTCAGCTAATGGGGTCTTTTCCTTTGTGATAAACTTAGATATTTAAGAGGGTTTCTTCATAACTGTTTTCAGTAACATAATTTTTGAGGTGTGAAATGCAGTTGTACCAACTCTGAGGCTTTTTGGTTTTCCCAAACCAGCTGTTGTCTTCTTTGAAGATGCTGCTGTATCTTCCAACCACTTCTAATTAACTCTCACTGGGAAAAGAGACGGCGAGTCCTTCAAAAACTGAAGTATATTTTTCCAAATCAAAAGTATGTTGTTTTTTAAAGTTGATTGGCACAGTTACTGCAGTTAAAAGGGCACTAAAGCTAAAATGCTCATAGCTCTGCTATTTTGGGATAAGTGGAGGTACAAGGAAAGCCTAATGTCTTGTCTGTGTGGAGGATAGGTTACTGCTCAGTACTGCAATAACTCCAGTGCCTGACATCTTTCAGTTAAGCAGATCAATCAAAATTCAGGCTACCTTGTTTTTCAGAATAGTCAGTGTTGAAAAGTTGGTCCCCATAGGTTCAGCTTCTTACTCTTACGGTTGTATTAATAACTCTCTTGCAGTTAAAGTGGGCATGCAAATTTCCTTTTTTTTTTTTTTTTTTCCTTTTCTTAGTAATTTCAAATGCAGATAACAACAATTTCAGCAAGTGGGATGCTTTCCTTGGTAGTTCTTATATGTGCCGAAAAGAGCAAACTCTTGAGATTAATGAAGAATTTCAAATACATATTTTTAATCTATGGATTCAGCCATTCCTTGTGAAGGAAAATAAGTTTGCTACAGGTAAGAGTTCTTTTTTTTGTTAATTCTTGCAATGCTTGCAAAATTCTGTTTTTACACATGAAATGAAGTTCAGAGACTGACGTTCAAGTTCAAGGAAATTTTTGTTCTTACTTAAAAAATGTCTGCTGGATGCGTTGGCTCCCTTTCATAAAACTTGTAGGAGCTAGAGATGCTAAAGAGGAACTTAAGCATTGCCTTGTGGAATAGGTTAGAAGTTATCTGATATCATCTTGACATACAGCTTTTTGTAGCTCTAATATGTAAAGAAAATAGGACAAAACTTTAGCAGAAGTGGACTTTGGTAATACCATCAGGTGTTTTGTTTCTTTTTACCTGTCAGTCTAAGGAACAGGAGTGTTAGGTGGGGAGAATGAACTGACAGAGCTTCTTTCAAATGCAGTCATGAACATCCAGAACTAAAGAAAGGTTCTAAAATGTTTGCTGCGTTATCCTGGTCTTATCTGGGGGAAACTGGAATGGCTTAAGTGACCTCTTTCTTAATCTTCAGAGTAACCTGATCTTTGTACTTGACAAGAGTACTTGCAGCACAGTCTTAATTAGACTAGGCTAATCTGCGGACAGATAGATTGGGTGCAGATTTTGTAACTTCCTTTGTTAGGCAGAAGGAAGTTAACTCCACAGATGTATGCAGGGTGAACAGTCTTTATCATAATATGTTCTGAAGAGTTAGTCCCATTTCCCTCTGTAGTTCAAGCTGCAGCTAGCTTCCTTCTCCTAGTTACAGCTATTTCATCTCTCTGTAACGCATCTCCATTCTGGTTAGGTTCTTGATACCAAATCTAGAACACTTTATTCCTAACGAGTAAAAGCACCAGACTTGCCTTAAGTATGTCTGGTTCTGTCTTAAAAGCAGAGGAGTGGCTACTCCCTTGTGTAGCACAGATCTTGTGTGCGTGAAAACTCGGACACCGTTAGCTTACTATAGTTTAGCAAACATTCCAAGTGAGTATGATGCTTAATATGTGCTAGATACACCTATGAGACCTCTGCAGTTCTTTCTCTTCTAGTGTAAAGATGTAACAATACTTGATTTTTCTGAACACCTTGATATTAAGGAAAACAGATTTTTATACCACACTTGGCAAGTATTCTGTCTTTATTTATTCCTTGTTGCAACCTTTTTCTCATCTACAGCCCAGGAGTGTTCGCTGGATGATGACAGCATTCTAATCCCAATTGTAGTTGGTGCTGCACTTGCTGGCTTGATTGCCATTATAGTGGTTGCTTACATAATTGGCAGAAGAAAAAGCTATGCTGGATATCAAACTTTGTGAATCTAAATGTGATTCCTGTTCTGATGTCACTCTAAACAAAGCAAGTGCAAGTTCTGAAGTCCAAAAAAAAAAAAAAGACCCAAAACTTAGGAGTAATTACTAGCCACAGCTAATTGGAGATGAGAGAGAATGTTTTATCTCAGATGAAGCAGAACTACAATTTTAGATTTCCTGCTCTAAGAAGACGACCTGGGTCTCGTAGCTGTTTTGAAGATGTCAAATACTGGATGAATTGCTAGGATAAGGATTTTTATCTTGTAAAAACCCTAAAGCATTCAGGATTTACTTCTGCTTTTTACAAATTGTAGCCTGGAACAAGGAACACATTCGAAACTGTTGTGCATTTGGCAACGCCCAGAATAGCATAGAATTTGTACTTGCTTCTCTCCTCTGCGTTCCTTAGTTGTTGTTGTAATTGTGGGTTAAGCTGGCAGCATTAGTCACTATGTTGACTCCTATTTAACAAGGATTATACAATGCCCAGTAACAACTTTGTTTTCAACAGAATTGAACTTTAGGCTGATGATTAAGTGATCTTTTGAAGTGACAGCAGTAACTTACTTAGCTTTGACAGAATTGAGTAGTTTACTCCTGCCTTGGTATAGTTTCAGGAGTCATTCCTGTACCCTCTCTGTACAAACAAAATGGGTAACCTGGGCTTGCCAAATGGTGGATATATAGGAAGACTTCAGTGCTGTTTCCAAATGCTTTAAAAAAAAAAAAAATTACTGTTAGGCACCAGATTCTTCATCAGTTATTATACACTTGGTTGTTATCTGAAATACCGAGTTAAGGCAGAGTTCTGCTAAATTAATACAAGCTTTTTTGCTGGCATCAGTTTAAAGGGAATAACCTTTCTAAATATTCCAGAACTTTGAAGTGCACTTAACTTTATATCATACTCTGCACAGAACTGGTCTGTCTTGTTGCTTTGAATGGCCATTGTTTAAAGATGCTTTCATTTAATGAGCCAGTATCTGTTGTTGCAGCTGAAGCTGTCTTTAAATATTCATCTTGAATGGTTCTCTGCCTATCAAAATTCACATTAGAACTGCCTGCCATTGGCATTCTGAATGTCTAATGTACTTTGTGTTTGATTGCTGTGTAGCATTTATTAATGTTAAGAATGCAAAAGCCAAACAAGTCTGAGATGGACCCACAACACCCGTTTTTTCTTGCTGTATGGAAAGGATAACTAGCTTAAAAAATGCAGCAGAACTGGATTGTTCTTCAACTGCAGCTCTGTAGAGACTAACCCTGGCTGCAGAACTTCCTCTGGCCTCCTGTGCTGTCATACATAGCTTTTACTGCATGGAAAAAAAACAAAAAAATGTCTTAGACTTTTAGGTAAGTGTGGCTTTTTTGCATATGTCATAACATGAGCTGCCTACACTAGTAATTTAATGAACATAATGTTGCCTGCAACCTCTTTTAGGATGAGTTAAGCCTGCATCAAAGCTGGTTTAGTGTTTTGTTAGTGTTTTCTAGGGTTGTAGAGGTGTCTGTGGCATGTTTGTATACAAATCATAAAATACACTTCTTTCAGTAATTATTTTTTTTTTTTTGATAAAACCAGTTTAATCTTCTCACTAGCCAAGGAAGCAAGTATGGGTAGATAATGCATAGTAGTCTACAGCTTGAATTTTGCATCAATTACTGAAAATCATTGTAATGTAAGTGAGGAACTACAATAAGTTTAATCCTGAGACAAGCTTCAAGACTTTCCATTTTAATTTAAAAAAAAAAAAAAAGTGGATCTAATTACTTTCATATTAATATACCCTCAAGTGCAGAAGTTCTTACAGATTTTTAGCATTTTTGTGACATGTTTAGTGGCACCAGTTACACATGCATTTCTGTTAAGGAGTAGTTACCACACTGTATTCATCTGACCATGTGGATTTTCTAACTGTGCACGGTTTCCAAGTGACAATATAGAAGATTAGTGCAAACTGCTCTCAAAATTCAGCAATACCAGAAGTATCTCTGCAAAAAACCTGTGACTTAATCTTCATTTGCAAGTATATTGGCTCAAAGATCAAAGTACTCCTAGACTGATGTGCAGATAACTGGTTCAGAAAGTTTCACCTGACTGCCTGTTATAAAACCACTAGTTTTCCTGTATGTATTGCTCCGTAGGGAACTGTCATCCTGTTCAACATGTGCTCTAAATAATAAAGATTGTTCTATTTCTTAAGGAAACTTGTTCACATTTTTTAACTGATTTGAAAACAGACATCTTGTACTGTCTTTTTTTTTAAAGAAAATAAACTAAATGAGTAAGGTCAACTTCAATCGGTCTATATCTGAGATTCTTTTATACAGCTGGTGAAGGAGCTCCTCAAAGAGTCCTCTCTGGTCTGTGTCTTAATGCGTTGTTTGCAGCACAGTCCCAAGTGTGCTTGGATACAGTGCACTAGCAGAGGGCAGCTTGGGAACTGAGACACTCTACATCTGGTTCATCATTAGAAATTTGCTTGTAAACTTTTTTTTTTGGTCAGTTTTATCTCCATCCAGGAAAGATGTTTGAATGACAGATTTTGCTAGCCATCTTAAGTCAGGGTGCAGCTCTGAACTGCTCAGTCATACTGGAAAATGAAATCTGTCTCTGCATTCAGCAAAAATGGGAAAGCATTAGGGAGCCTTCTGGGAATCGGTCAGTGGCTCCATCCTCTTATGATAAAAGCTGTGTTGATCCTGTCTGGGCTGCCACTTCTTCTGGTAACACTGAAGAACTTCTACTACTAGATACTTTTCCTGCATCAAGAGGCACTAGTCTTCCCTTTACCTCTTTCTGGCCTATCCCAGGGTCATATGCAGGAGGAAAAAGTGCAGTCTAATCCTACACCCTTTCTTGTTCTGCACTGCTTCTATAACCATTATGTGAAAGCTACCTTCTAGTCTGCTGCACACAGTCAAAACAACACCAGCACCTTTCTGAAGCATAAGGTGAAGTCAGCTGCAGTTTCTTTAATGTGAAGCAAAGCACAAATATTTTAATAGGCTCTTGTTAAAGAGCTTAACAGTGGGATTCCCAAGGATGGAAATCAGTCAGAGTGAGTATACAGTACAGTGGGATTGCAGGCATCAGATGTCCATCAAATTATCAGTACAAGTCAGTCTGTGAGAGTCTGTGACAAAAGCTGGAACAAGCAGGAGTTACTGCTGTCCTTTAGTAAGTGTAAAGACTTTGGTGGGGTTTTGGTTTGAGGTTTTTTTTTTTGTCAAGGCATTACTGGTTTTACTGTAATTCTATCTCCAGTATTGTCTCTCCTGGAGACTTGCAGTGATTATCTAGACACTGGAAAACAGGACTTTGCAGTGTGTGATAATGATAACTCTACAGTAACGTGCAGACGCGCTGTTCAAGAAAGTGTGTCGTGGAATTATGTGTGGGAAGGGGAACTATTGCTGTTGTGTTTTGGGGAGGGTGAGTAGGTCAGGGTTTTGTGAATGACTGATGTACTGTTTGGGGAAAGGCATAACTGCTTTAAATAGAGGGAGATTATAGTGTTAAATACTTCTATTTAAACACATTTCTTTTTCAAACTTGTCCTTTTTCTGTTTGGTTGAAGTCTGCAGCCCAAAGGTAGGCAACTTCATTGTACCAATAGCAGTAGGAGCAGCTCTGGGGGGATGAATTGTCCTGGCACTTACTGGCTTACTTTGTTGGTTACAAGGAACACTGTAATGCTGGAGATGAGGAGTTGAGTGGGAAAGTGAAATGGGAAAGTTTAACTTTATTAAAAAAAATAAAATCTGAACTCAAAAGGTGGCTTGTCATGGTTTATATTTGAGCCTAACAACTTGCGTTCAAGTTCATAATTAACTGATTAATTAATTTCCGTTCTTCCAAAATGCTACACTTTTAATTTCAGAATATTAGAGACCACCCACAGTGGCATTGTGTGAACAAAGACAGTTTTGTTCTGGTTTGTGGAAACAGAATTTAACTTTTGTGCACTTCTGGGTGTTGAATATTGATATGTATAATTAATAATTAGACTGATTACTACTGTGTCTTACATACAGTTCACTAAAGACTAAAATTATTCTATAAAATACCAAGAATTCTGGTCTTTTCTCTTAAAGATGCCATGCTAATAGTCCTCAAAAGAAGCTTTTCCAGCCAATGAACACTTTTTTTTTTTAAATTTATTTTTTATTTTTGAAATTTACCAGTGTTCTCTATTGTATAAAACCATAAATTTGGGGGCTATCAGTTTTATCTCCTGATTTCAATTAAAAGAGAAGACAGGTTTTATACTGGGAATAAAAATGTTGGGGGCCAAAATTTCTGATTATATTGAGTGGAGGTGAATTCAACCAACAATGTAAAAAAAAATCTGCTTCCTCCTGGGCTGAACGTGGAGCCTGCGTGTCGTGGTGTACAGTTACCAGGTTCTGCAGTTTGAAGACACTTCTCTGAAGCTTCTAACCACTGTACAGTAACAATACAGGGACAGATGTGGGCCTACAACAGTGGCAGACTGGAGAGAGGTAAAGGATGGAATGTACCTGGTATGAAACTTTTAACCCCTTTTTACCCTGTGAATTCCTTGTAGCAGTGCCATAGTGTGACGTGTGTTGCAGCAATCTCCTTCCTTCAAAAAAGAGAAAGGGAATTTCTGTCGCTGCCTGCTGGGCACCTTTCATCCTTAGCAAATGCATTCATGTTTAGTATTAATGACCCATTATCCAGCATGAAGCAGTTAAATTGTGTGCATTGATCTTCAGTGAGCAAAGATGACTAAAGATCAAATGCAGTTCTCTTTTTGAGGTGCTTGATACTGTCTCTAGTCAGAAGATTCTGAAATAGCTTGCTGTATAAGGTACATATTTCCTTTCCTCTTCTTTTTCCCTTTGAAGCTCTGCTCTGCTTGGCATTTGGTGCCTTCAGATTGCCCGAGTTTAGTATTTTCAAGGGCTGAGCCTCCATGTGTTGATTTCTCTTGGCGAAAAGCTTTGTATAGCCTTTTGTGAAGGGGGAGTGGCAAGTGTGTACCAGACTGGAGGGAACCAAATCCAGACAGTACATGTCCTGTAACTAAGGATGATTCAGTTAGATGCTCAAAAGGTTAAAATACTCACTTGAAACGATAGCTCACTTTGGATAAAGCATTGAATGTGTGCGTGACACTTAACGCTACTCTGCTATAAACTCAAGCAAAAGGTTTTCTGAGGAGCTGTGCTTTATTGAAAGCAGGAGTCCAGCACTCTCACAGTGTTGCAGCCATACCGAGACACCGCATCTCATCGCACTAAGCTCCTCCTGGCACCAGGCAGGTGGAGCTCTGCTCTCCCTGCAGACAGAAGAAGGCCAAGCCCTGCCTCCATCTCTAAGGTGTATCACCACTTTGGAATCCGTTCTTGGTGTTGTTTGCTAATCCTTGCCTGGGTGTTTGTGCCAGCAAGCAGTTTGTCACGGAGTTCACAAATGGTTGTTCTAATCCACTGTAGCATTACCGCTGTCTCTTTTTCTTTTTGATCTCAGTAAGGTCTGTACAGTTATTGTCTGAAACCAATAACCCTTTTCTTGTATTTCGGTTGAAAATTAATAAAGTTACCCACCCAAAGAGAGAGTCTTTCAGCATTTTCTGTTCCGTGCTTTCAACATGTGTACCTTGGGGGCCTCTCGTACTTTTCAGGAAGTTTCTACCTCATTACTTGGTTTGCTGCCTGAAAATTCTCTTCATGTCTAGAACCTAGAGAAGTGCTGGTGACTTGAGGGTTTGGGGAGTCACTTGGACAAGGCAGTAATAGACCGGTCTGTCTGTCGTGTTACTGTATTGCTGCTAACTCTGAGGTGTGATCAGCTAAAGCATGCTCAGGCTGCTGTTTTCTCCTCACATTTCTAATCTGAGTGGACTGCTTGCCAGAGGAAGAGGAAAGTAAATGTACGTATCAGAAGAATTCTGTTACCAGTATAAATTATGTGTAGTAGATACGTTTAAAGAAACCAATCTTTCTGTCAATTATTTACTCGGTACTGATTTTATTTTAGATGTATTATTGTATCTAACACAATGTTACTTCTCAAAAATGTCTGTTTGCTCCTTGCTTGCTTTGGTTTAGAATGCTGGATTTTCTTTACTAATTTATTCTCCCTTGCTTTTTTGTTTTTGTTTTGTTTTTCCTCTTTCTGCAGCTGAAGAATGCTTTGCTGATTCTGACCTGAACTTTCTTATTCCCATCGCAGTGGGCATGGCACTTGGCTTCCTTATCATTCTTGTCTTTATATCTTATGTCATTGGAAGAAGAAAAAGTCGTACTGGCTATCAGTCTGTATAACCTCTGCATTCCGTCTCTGTTGCCACCATCCCTGCTCTTCTCCTTTTCCCAAACTCCCTGATCTGCCCCTTTAAAAAGAAGAAAAACAAATAAATTCACAGTTTCTTTATTTGAAAAAAAACAAAAAGCCCACTTCACGACAGAGTAACGTGCCGTGAGTCTGAAGATGAGTTGCAGAATTACTTGAAGCTACTGTATGATTTTGGATAAAGTGTTGAGAGGACCGTAGAATTGAGTAGGGTCGATGTGTGTCCACGTGAGAAATGTGATTATCTGGAGTAAAGAAGACGTCTCTGAAGCTTTATTTCTGTTGGTTAATCTTTTTATACAAAAAAATTTCTAATTGCATACAGCTTATCTTGGATAATGCTAAAGCTAAACCCATAATTAAAGGTGTGACTGCTCTGATGAAGGGGACTGTCCATGCCATGGAAAATGAACACCAAGCTCTTAGCAGACTTCTGTTGAGAACTTGACTTATAGCTGTTGCCTTTTTTCATTAGCAGCTTGTGCTTGTGAGTTGGTCTGAATTTTCCTTCTGACTGTAAAGGTAGTACCTGCTCTCCCTAATAAACTAGCGTAATATAAGAAGAGCATCTGATTTTTTAATAAATTGATTCTTCTAACATCAGTATGGAGAAGTTGACTGCTAATGTATGTTAAATAGCTTTGCACTAGCATGATGCTTTTAATGTCTATTCACTGAGATAAGGCTCGGACCTGCAGAACTTTCACTACTCGGACAAGCCAATAGTCTGCTAAAGGAAATGTGTCCTGTGCTGTTTTGTTCGACTGTGTTTTCCCCTTTGTTCTGAGCTCAATTGTGCAATGGGGGTGGGAGGCTGGAATTTCACTGGCTGCAGTTTGTCTCAGCTTTGATTTTGTGAACCTAAAAGAAACTATGCAGCGTTTCAGCGCTGATCCATGTGAGGCTCAGGAGTGTTTTGAGAGGTCTCAAAGACTAGGAACACAGGTTGTTCAGAGGTTCCTGCAGTTCCTTTGGAAGGCTTTCATGCTGTGTTGGGGAATCAGTGAAAAGCTGTGATCTGGGAATGCAAGTGAAGTTATAAAACCAGTTGAATAGTGTAAGACCCCAAAATTTCTAGTATGAGGAATGCTGATCATAAAGCAGAAACTAATATAAAGATACAGAGATGAAAGTCACTTCCAAAGGAACAAGAGGATCTGACTTGTTTGAAGATGCTTCCTTTGTTATTAATGCCATACCTTTTGCAATTCTATGTTCCATATCTAAACTACCACAATGGAAGCTATTCATTATTTGTTGTGTTCTTCCTCATCCCCATCAGGTTTCTGCTGATAGGATGAAAGAAGCCTCTTTCAACCTTTCGGTCCATCTTGGTAAAAACCTTTTGCAGCTTTTTAACCCTGATTTCTAACTGTGGGACAGCTCAAGAGCTGCCAAGTCTGCAGAGAGCTACCGATGGCACACAAAGTTTCTGTCCTCTGAAGCAAGAATTTACTAAAGCTGCTTAAATATATGATTCCTTTGTGCGTTGAGCTTGTGTCTGTGTTGCAGGGAAAGCACCTTCAGTAATTCACATTCACAAAGGAGACAGTCGACTCTGATGCTTAAGTAACTCACAGTAGCTGTATATTCAGGGAAGGAAGATTTCTAAAGGGTTAGTTTTGATGCTTGAAAATATATCTATACACTCAATTATACTTGTTCTCACTGTGACCAAAGATAAGCTTTACCTGAATCTGGCAAAATTGACTTTTGTACTGCAAATGGGCTCTTGAACCAAGTGAGTTTTTTTTCAGGAGTGTAATTTAAAGCTGCTAAATTGGACTGTGTGCTTTGGTTTTGATTGTCTTGGTCTTTTGTGTTCTACCTTTGCTCTCACAACGCTCGATTTCCCTGCCAGAGTGGTAAATGGTGAATTATTTTAGGACTGGCAATTTCTGTGTAACACCTGCTTGTCTGAGTGTTTTGCTTCTCTGCTGCCAGCAGATGGATTCCATCCATGGTTTCATGCTCGGATTATAGATCGAAGTATTTTGCAGCACTTTTGCTAGGTTATTTTAGTAAACTGTGGCAATTTCCTAGATGCTCACAGATATATATTATATATACATATAAGGTATTATTTTGGGCTTCAATAGAAGTCAGAAATCGAGCCAGCACTTTTAAGGTGGCTATAGCATGAAGAGTGGTGTGTATGATTATCCAGATCTTGAAATGACCGCACAAATACGCTGAAAGCAGAGTATGTGTATGGAAAATAAAGTTAACTGTGGTGTTTTTAAAGCTTTGTTCTAGTGTCAATAGACATACATGCCATTTCCAAGAGCTTTCCAAACAGGACTGTCCGTGTGCCTGCATCTGGATGGCGGTGGGGAAACAGAAACTTTTGCTTCTAAGCTGTTCACACATTTACATCCGAATTATTTGGTCTGTCTTTGTTGGCTGGATCAAAGCATGGGTCTGGTGTCTGCTAAAGGACCAGCTGCTCCCTGAATCCTTCCAATAGGCAGGTAGGGAATAGATGCAAGTAAAGTTTCATCCTGTTGCTGGCTGGAGAGGTCTTAATTTCACAGCCTGAAGCATGGAGGGTTTAGCTTCCTTTCAGGATCTTACAGAAATATAAATATTTTTAAAGAGCTAAAGCAAGTGGCGGGTGGGGAAACATTTGTGAGTTTAACTTATTTCTGATGTCAAAGGAAGAGACACTCCCACGACAGCAACTTCCTTGGCAGAAGCTGGTTTCTGTTGATCAGAACGTGTCCTTTCAGGTAAGTTGTGCAGGCAGGATGATTGTGTTGCCTTGGCTCTGTCAATAATCACATCTGAGCAAAAATGGTTCCTAAATTACCTCTGGTTCAGGTTTTAACAGTTCTTAATTGGTTTTTGCACAATGGTTGGTGTGATACTTGGCATATAGTCTTACTGTACTGGGCTTCTCAACTCTTTAGCCCTAGAAAGTTAATCAAGTGCTCACAATTTGAGGATCCCCTTATATGCAGCTCTGAAATTCAGTCCCTAATTGGCCAGCACAGGGAGCTGAAGTCACAAACTGCATATCTTAGACCAGTGTATTAAGAATGGTACCATAGAGCTAATTTTACTGTAGTCACTTTATTTTTAATACAAAAAATGACTTCTTAGAGACTTATACAGATCAGAAAATGATGGCAGATTAAGCACCCGGACTAGGATGTAGGACAAACATACCAGAACGCTCTTGATCAGTCAGTAATTTTAGTAATTTCCAATTTTAGTGCTTTCCAACTAGTCCAGTATCCTAAGGTGTCCTGTCCTGCTGTGTTCCCATCACTCATAACACGCAGAGTGCAGCTCGTCTCGGTCAAATGCAAAGGCTGGGTGGTCAGGGGCTCGGGCTGCCCATGCAGCAGAGGTTGCTTGGCTTGGCAGCACTCTGCTCTGACAAGGGTGAACATGCTTTGTAGGTCTTTGGGGTTGATAAACCGATGACCACTAATACCAACACTGACCTCCTCCCTAATCATGAAACAACTAAGTGTTTCCCTGTGGTTTCCTGCAGCCTTATAGCTGTGACCTCTCTGGAACGGGGAAGAACAGGCCTGGAATATTGGGCAAGGGGGGTCTAACGTGTTTCACTGACACTTCTGTGCCTGAATAGGGGAAGGAGGGGCCATCAACCAGAAAACAATGACAGGGAGAGAAGAGCTCCTTTCATCTGTCCCCACCTTACAGACTTGATGAGGATTCCTGGGGCAGAGAGAAGTACTAGAGCGAGGAGGAGGAGGGAGAAATGCAATAATCTTCCCACTTCTGAAAGGAACCGATGGAAAGGGTCAAGGGCAAATGATTTTCTTCATGGCCTTTGCTCCAACACCTTGAGTATGCTGAACGAGCTGTGTAAAACGCTGCAGTCAAGATGTACCTGGCGCTGACGATCCTAGGAGGCATTTTGAGATCTACCATTTTCACTTTTCAACCGTGTCATTGCAGGCATAATCCAGAATTTTTGCTGTTTGTTATTTTAGCAAGAATAATGCTAACAGACTACCCTCTTGTTAGCTTTTGCCTGAGAAATATACATAAAACTATGGTAAAGATTAAAATTTAAAGCCCGGAAATATGTATTCCACAGGGGTCACTTAAAAAAGACCTTATGAAAATAGCATTCAGATACCAGAGGGTTTTTTTAATCAAAACTGAAACGCTTTTGCAAGTTCTCTGCCTGGGAGATAACTTCTAATTTTAACTAAAAATTATTTACATCAGATGGTGAAAAATGTGGTTCCATGCTCCATTGCACCTCATTTGTTTCCTAACTATGAACAAAAATAAATTAACAAAAATCTCCATGTGCCTGTTTTTCCCAGGGAAAAAAAAATTTAAAAATGCTGGGTTTATGCTTTAGAAAGCAAAAAGCCTCTGATTGACTTAACCTAAGTGCCCAGTGTTTTCAGTGGCTACTTTCCAATGCTGAGTGTGAAGATGATTCGGCCCAGGAAGCGGTCGCTGTTAAGGTCATTGATAATACCTTTCCCATTCAGACTGCACTGAATGGGGACCAAATAATTCCTCTTCACGTCTGTAAAGTGCATAGCCACCAGCGGGGATGTGTAGTTGACCTGCAAAGAAGGGAGATTTAAGTGTAATATTTGAGGGAGCAGAAAAGCAGCAATCGGTTTGCTGTGCCCAGGTGGCAGAGGGTGTTTGCCTGATGCCCGTCGTGGTCCCTTGGGATGCTGAAGCTGAGCCTTTCTGTGCCTGTGCCTCAAAGGGATGGGATCACATCAGAGTTTTGCACTGGACTGTGCCTCTTGAGTTGATTAGCTGGGACAAGTAACAGGATAATGGGACTCTCAAATACTGTTTGCTGTTCTAAAAATTGACCTATGGCTTGTCATAAGAAATCCATGGTGTTCCTCAGCTCTGTGTGCTCACAGGACATGCAGACTCAGCGTCTGGGGCTGTTACTCATCCTCACCCAGCAGCAGCATGACAATGAAAGGCAAGTGCCTGCCTCATCTTCCATTTCAGAATCACAGAATCATAGGATGGTAGAGGTTGGAAGGGGCCCATAGAGATCATCTTGTCCAACCCCCCTGCTAAAGGAGGTTCATCAGCGCAGGTTACACAGGATCATGTCCAGGTGAGTTTTGAAAGTCTCCAGTAAAGGAGACTCCACAATGTCTCTGGGCAGCCTGTTCAGGTGCTCCATCACCTCACAGTAAAGACATTTCTCCTTATGCTTTTTTCTTTTCTCTGTCAGCTTTTGTTATAAAGTTGCATTACCTCTGAACATGCTATAGCCCAGTGCAGACCAAAGCAGTGCTGTCCAGCATGTTCAGAAATAGCCACCGATGTTGGACTGCTCTGTTTTGAGCCACCCAGCATGAAGTGGTTTTGCCGTAGCTTTGACAGAAGCCCTAGTGCCCTAACTGCTGACTTCCCTAATGCCCTGTGAATATGCTGGTGTTGAGACCTTCTCTGAGAGCCAGCAAAGCCAGTCTTAGTCTGCAGATGATAGATGTAATCATTGCCATTGCTGGCAAGAGGGAACCGGAGTCCCCAGGGATTTCCCAGTTTGCCAGAGATAGAAATAGAGGCTGTAATCCCAGTGCCCGTGGCCTCTCTCCTGCCTGCATCTGCCCAAAATAGCCAGAAAGCACATCTGTACTCTGTGCAGCAGCTCCTGCCTTCTCCTTTCAAGGAGACATAGCAAAGATGCCAGAGTCCTTACTTACATGAGTGAACTTGCCATAGTAGGGATAATACATGAGATCAAACGTCCCGTTTCCAGGGTAGAAGTCGACTGATCCGAGATCACTCTCATTGCCTTTCTGTGATGGGAACAAAAACAAAGGTACACACAGCGCACATGGGATGCAAAGTACAGCTCCCTTCAGAGTAAGGTGAAGGAACTTTAATACAGACATCTGCAAACCCACGTCGGGGCTCAGCTGTGCCTGCCTGCTCATGGTGTGTTTGCTGGGAGAGCTGCCTGCTGCTGCAGTGAGCTGCAGCATACTGGTGCTATGAGGGCACAGGCAAGGAGGGTTACAGAATTTACTGTTTGTCAATCCCTCCCTGTGCTTGCCTATTGCTTTATTTCTCTCCAAGTGTACGATCCAGCTGCTGCCTGGGCAGCCGGAGCCCTTCCTTCACCCTGTTGAAGTTGGCTTGTAAGGTGCTCGCCAGGACCGAGGGTCCAGCAGAGCAGGTGGGGATGGATGTCAGCAGCTCCTGCCTCTTCCCACCTCCCCCAGTTCCCGGCTCTAACTGGCACCCCAGCACCCAGCCCTGCAGGCCTGCCTCGGAGGCTGAGCAGAGCACTGCCTGTGAGGCTGGCAGGGGCCAAAAGCACTCAAAGAGCAAGAGCCAGGGTGGGAAAGCAGGAGACTCATGTCCTCTGTCGTTCTCAGCAGACCGGACCCCACTTTCACCCAGAAGCACTGGCAGCATTGGGTCCTGTGAGTGTTTGGGGCTAAAATGAGGACAGACATGAGTGGGGTCCATCAGAAGGATACATTTGGCCTTCTGTGCAACCGCGCTGCCGAGCAGGAGTGAAAGCAGTACCTGCACTTTGCAGTTCACGCTCACAGGGAGCCCGGCCCCAGGGCAGTATCCTATGATCTGTGGAAACAAAAAACGTCCACACTTGTCTGAAACGCAGCGCCAAGCGCGTGCTGCCTCCCTTCTCCAGGGCTCAAGCTCTTCTGTGTGCCGCTCATTTCTCAGGACAGGGGTTATACGTCCCTAGAAGCAGGGTCTGGCACCCTGTGCCGTGTAACTTGCCTGCGCCCAAGTGCAGGATTGGTGCCTGAGAATGGAGGTAGAGCAGAGTGCCCAGGGAGCCCAAACTCCCTAGAGTAACACAGCCACTTCCCCACACAGTTCACGTTCCCCCCATTTTTATTTTCCCAGCACCATGCTTTTAGACACTGTCCTATTAGAAGATTGCAAATAAACTCGACTGTATGAAAGTTCCCAGTATAAAGAGTGGGAGGTCTGACGTGCCAGCCTACAGCTCAGCTTCTCCCCTACAGAGGCCTGGCACAAGATCCTCCAGGCACTCAGGCCTTGGCTAATCAAATCAAGCAAATTTTGTACTGATTCTTTTTTATCTTTTGTAGTGGGTCTGAGCTGGCAGGTGTTGGGATTCTGGTTCCCTATTTCCCCAGCCCCGAGAAGTGAAGGAGTTTCAGTCCCTGCATGGCCTGTATCATGCTGGGATGCATTTAAGGAAGGAATTAAGACAACCAGCTTTCTCTGTACCCGGTTCATCTTCAGCAGGATGCAGGGCTGGCCTTTAGAGTAGCCAAATGTCGGGTCCTCAATGCCAGAGCAGTTCTGCAGCAGCGAGCGTTTGAACTGGCAAGCCTTCTTCTCCTCGCTTTCATTGCCCGCTTGGATGAAGTACTGTCCTGAGATGCACTCAATATTCTTTTCCTCTTGAATTTTGTCATCATAAGCTGGTGGGGACCAAGATACTTGTTAATGTTTCTCAAGACCTGCACAGGCCCACAGTCCCATAAGACATCCACACGTCAAAGGAGTTAGAAAGTCCCACCTGGAAAGACAAGGCTCCCTCCCACAGAAGCTCCCATGACCACCTTACGAGCCTCTCTTTCTACATGGGGGTCAAGAGCTGATCTGCACCCAAGGAGGAGACTCTTGCACTGTGTGCATGTGCACATAGACCCAGATAACATGCTGACATGACTCCTAGGGTGCCCAAGAGCTTACCTGCTAGGAAGTGGTGCATGCTGTCCACGTACGGTTGCCACGTGCTGGGCTGAGAGACATTGAAGGCAATGGTGAACCCATTCAAGTATGGTCTGATCATTACGCCTGGAGAAGAAAATGGATCCTGTTAGAGCAGACATGGGTGGGTGGACTGGCCACAAGCTTGGGGCACGTGTTGCAGGGGCTGGTTGTGCTGCAGTTGGGCTTGGGGCTGGGCACAGGCACGAGAACAGCAGCACCAGCTCACAAATAGACTGTCTCCTCAACCCACTGATCCCTCACCTCCGTTTCACACCCAGAGAACACCATGTAACTGGCAGACGTAGGAGACCTGGAGGGTCTCAGCTGCAGGGAAGAAATGGTCTTGGGGCTGTACATAGATGCTAACAGGACCCCCATGCTCCCAGTCATGCTGCCAGCTCCAGGCAGGGAGCAAGGCTAGCAGGGGCCTCATGTTCCCCACCAACATGAAAATACAGGGAAAATGTTGCTTCTGTCATAGGAAAGGAGTCTTTAAACATGATCTTGACAGGACTTCCCCAAATAGTAACACATAAAAGCTGGATTTGCATTTTATTTTGAAGCTCTGGGATATAAAGGGGCAGCAACTGAAATGAATGGGCATCACCTATGAAATGCCTAAACTTGCTCATTTACCTTGAAAATCATTAGCCTCATAATTAGCATAATTAGAATAACAATTAGTATAATAAGAATGACTGCTTCACATGGGGCTACTTAAGATGCCTGGTCCTCTGCAGAGAACCTGCAGCACCGTCAGTGCCCTGAGGTAAGTGGTATCGCCTTGAGTTATGGAGAGGTGGTTGAGGGCACAGGCCCAGCAGGGCTTCACCCGCGGTCCCTGCCGTGCCATTTTGGTAGCACTTTGCTGGACGAGTGCCCGCAGAGGTGGCCGAGGCCGGGCTGGCCGGGGTACATACCTGGCGGAGACACGCGGTCCCGGTACGTGGGCGTGTAGGGGCTCAGCGTGAGCAGCATCACGTACATGCAAAATGCAAACATTCCTGCCAAGCATGTGTAGAAAACGAAGTAAAACAGTAAGATCAAGCCTGCAAAAGAGAGAGGGCGTGTTGCTGTTAATGCAATCAGAGCACGTCCCGTGGGCTGTGTCCCACAAGGATGCACAGCCGTGCTCAGAGCCATGGTGTCCTCCACAGCTCGGAGTCCATCGTGGAGGTGGGCTCTCCCACACACAGACTTTGGCATTTCTGGGTGTAGGACTGTCAGCTGGACACGCTCCCTGCCCAGCCCTGGGGCCAGGGCAGCTGCCAGTTGGCTCTGTACCCCTTTTGCTGCACAGCCCTTCCCAGAGCTGCGCCAGGACCAGGTCCATGCGTCCACCTGCCTTGGCT
>WTSP01026005.1:0-26679 GCA_025331215.1 Actenoides lindsayi
GCCCGACAGCCTAAAAAGTCCCTCCCCAGCTTTCTTGTAGCCCCCTTCAGATACTGGAAGGCCACAATAAGGTCTCCTTGGAGCCTTCTCTTTTCCAGAGTGAACAACCCCAACTCTCTCAGTCTGTCCTCATAGGAGAGGTGCTCCAGCCCTCTGATCATCTCCCAGAGAGCATCTCCCAAACTCAGAGCAGACAGCCTAAATGCAAGATCTTGCTGCTCTTTGGTGCTTTCTTTTAGAAAAATGGAAATCTGGAGAAGCTAAACCCACTGGACTTTGGTAGGAATGCCAAAGGGCTGTTCTGATGTGATGGAGGTACAGCAAATCAAAAGCCATGATTAGTTTTAATTGCTCAGGGTCCTCCCTGCAGAAAGGGCTCCTGGAAGGGTCTGTCAGCACGCAGGGGACCCTCATGGGACCACTGGATGTGAACCAGTCCCACCCCTGCCCCGTGCTGCCCACAGCCAGACCTGATCCCCACCGCAGAGACATCATTCATCACGACGGCCACGAGTCTTCTCTTCCCCTCAGTGTTTCTAGAGTTTAATGCTGCAGAGGCCAGATGCAAGGTCCGCTGCAAGGTTTTATTTAGCTCCTAGCAGTTCCCAAACCACCTCGGGCAGGATTAAGAGGCATGAACAGACATTGCGGTGCTGGGGAGGCAGCAGAGCCTCTCTGAGGAGAAATGACTGCACTTTTTAAGCTGTCCTGCTTTCCTCCTCTTGTCCCCCTCCCTGCTTCTTTTCATCTTCTTGTATTTCAGGAGGGAGAGGAGGAGGAGGAAGGAAAGAGTAATTTTGACTGATGACGAGGAAACAATTTGGTGTAACTCTAGCCAGTTTTTTGTCAAACACTCAGCACCCAGCACCATTTTCTCCAGCCTGGGGAGGCTCATCTTACCGTACTACCTGGAGGGTGTTTAACAGGCTGCATCCATCCCCCAGCAGGTCAGAGTTTTTCCACACTTCCACAGAAGGGGGGGAATTTGTGTTCTGTTTCTTCATTTGCTTTTTTTTTTCTTTTCTCCAAACACAATGTGTCCCCTCTGCTTTGGGGCAGGCTGGGGAGCAGCTCCCAAGCTGGCCCCACTCTGCAAGGAGCAGCAACACCTCTTAGCAAGGCAAAAAAACAACCCAACCCCGACACATGGAGAGCCTTAAAAATTGCCAGTTTGGCTTTTGCACTGAAATACCTTCAATAGGGCACAAAAGAAGAAACGTATGTCTGCAATGTTTATGGTGATATGAGACCAAAATGGAGATAGGAAAAGGCTGGAGCACTACAGTTGCATTGGAGGGACTTGATGCAACAGGCTGCAGCTCAAAGAATGGATTTTAATAAAAGACAGCACAAAAGCACCAGTGGTTAGGAGCTGGTCCAGCTCACATGGGCCACAGGGTCTGAAATTCCCCTTTGAGAGGACAAGCCAACACTCTGGCATCACTCCCTCCCCTGTGGCCCCCTCAGCTCCCTCTTAACTCAGAGATGTCTTTCTGCTCCAGCAGCTTCTCGATGATGATGACCAAGAAAAGGGAAGATCTCCCAACCATGCTCGGGCCACACACAGCCCTCACTTCATGTTCACTGTGTTGAGCATGCGTAGCCTTGGCTGATAAAATACCGTGCAAGGAAGTATGGGGAAAAAGGTGACATAGCTCAGAGGAAGGACAGCTGGAAGAGAGGAGTCATTGTCAGCACTTGAATCACAGGTCTAGGCAAGGACGTTTGTCTGCATTATGAATAACACTCCTTCCTTAGCTGACTAAAAATGATTAACTTTTTAAAACTCAGCTGCTCCTTATTATTCATGTTCCACCTGAGCGCCTTGCACTTGTGAATAAAGTACCTGCAGGTGGTTTCACTTCAAGCCTGTTAAAGATAGAGTGTGGTTTGCAAACAAAATAGAGATTTATTTTTAAAAAAAAAAAAGATATTTATAACCAAATGGTTTCATGGGCATATTATTCTCAACTCCTAAAAGCTTCTTCATTTCATATAATAGTTCTGTCTGGTAGAGACCTTCAAGACCATTTCAGTTGTTGGGGTTTGATATTTGATGATTGCTTTGAATAAAACAGAGTTTGGAATTTGATTGTTTGTTTGGGGTTTTTTTCCTTTGGATTTGAGATGAACAGGACACGGCATCTGGTGAAGTTGCGTGAGCCTGTGGCTTAAACCTGCCTCGAAGCAGCTGCGAGTGTGTTATGCATACTTATCAGCAACAGAGGGATTATAATGCAATTACTCACTCCTAGTCAATAAAAAAAGAATTATCATAACACCTTCCATGTCACACATGGGATCACACTGCAATTAGGAAGGACGAGCCCACAGTTAATCACTCCAAATGCTTTTCTTCATGTTTTACAAGGTACCAATGGGAATGTTTCTGGGGAGGAGTTACAAGCCGAAGATGCTGCAGCTCAGCACTCTCTGCTGCTGGGCAAAGGTGAAGGTGCCAGGACAAAACCAAGTGACAGCTTCCTGCAGCAAGGATGGTGGCAGCTCTGCGGCGCTGGGCATGGGCACGACTCTGCAGAGCTCTCCAGCCAACATCTCTTTGCCATGGAAATCACTGGGAAGTGACAGGACTAAGAGGATTTAGGACCTGGATGACTTCTGCAGGTCTGGGCAAACGTGGTCCTGTATCCTGGCCAATGTATAAGAAAATGTAACCCAGTTCCCTCACATTAATCCCACTATGGAAAAAGAGTTTGTGCAGTGAGAGCAGAGAGGGAAATGCCGAATGCTGCCCCCGGATCATTTATCTGAATAAATGAGGGGGATGAGAGGGGCAAAGAGCAGCAGGGACCCACCACGGGAGGCTGCTGAAGGACCTGCATGATACCACAAAGCTGCTCCCTTTCACCATGGAATATTTGCTTTCAGGAGCTGACAACAGTGTCCAGCAGAAAGGGCAGCGATTTCAAACCCATCCTGTATTCTCCTTCGGTGCCACGAAATGGGAGAAGCTGCACATGTTCCCGTCAACGTATAGAGACAGTGAGGGATTTGTGACTCGTTTTACTCCGTTAGCTGCTCAAGTGGTTGCGAGAGAAGTCCTTCTGTCATCAGGCAGGTTCGTTTCCCCGGGCTTCAAGGGAAACGTGGGCTTGTTTTCCAAAGCCTGCGCTATGGTGAAGCGCATCCAGCCGTGGCTGTGATAACTGTCGGGGCTGCTGCTGGCTCTGGGTTAGCTCACTGTTGTTATAATAGAAGATCAGTCCTCTTCCAAGCACAATAAATGCTGCGACCACCAGCCCCTGAAGTCTCTCTCCTAATTAAAGGCTTTGGGTATGGATATTCCAAGAGCTGCTGAGATCCGGTGGAAGCGGGTCAATGTAAACACCTTGGAAAATGCCTCAGTTTCCAAATGAGTTCCCCACATAAAAAGCTGTAGTGGCTGATCTACCAGCAGCAAAGCCAGTGCATTGGCCCTCACCCTGCTAAGCCATCTGGGAGATGGAAAAATACGGAGTATTCCTTCATTCCTGATCATTACTGACCAGCAGTGGTCCAAAAAACTTGGTAACTAAGAGCTATTATTCCCCCCCCCCCCCCATCTTTTATATATATGAGTGCCTATTACTGTTATTGATTCCTGTCCTATTGCACCGAATTTCATGCTCTAGGATGGGTTATGGGACCTAAAAAGCAAAAGCTTTTCTTGCTCTGCGAGGACTGGAAACATTTGATTCATTTCAATGCTCTCCGTGGATTTTCCTCTTCCACTGAGGCTGTTGGGCATTGCACATCAGGAGTAGTAAAAACCCTTCTGCGTACTCCGACATTATCTTCCATCAAAGAATCCCTGAGGCCTTCTTACACTCATTAATTAAACCTCACATGCTGCCTGGGAAGTAGATACAGATTATCCACCTCAATTTGTGTTGGAAAAGGTTAATTGGCTCATTGGACCTCACAGAGACAGGCCACAGGTGCCTTCCTATTCCTGATGGACTTCCAATTCAACTGAGACCAAGTAACCTACCACTGGTACCATTTTCTCTGGAATCCCATCACAGACCATAGAGGGGATTCAAGTGAGCAATACCAACAACCCCCCCAGCCACCTATGTCCATCTCCTGCTTCCCCTCTTGCTTTTCTTAGCATCCAGAAGAGAGAAAGAAAAAGAGAAAACTTAAAGGCAACACGAAACCACTCCACACTCCCAATGAGAAAATAAAAATGGATGTTGCAGGCTCATGTGTTCTATACATTTCCAAATATTTCCATCTGCTCCTGAAATTTCCATTAGGACGTGCCAAAAAGTCTTACAGAATTGTTAACACGATGGTAAATTTAGATTCTTTTTATGGAGAGACGTTTCCCCACCGTCTTAAAAGTCTGGTATCAATTTGTTCTGTCACTGATAAGCCAAAGGTATTGCTGAATTTGCCCTTTTGCCCTGCTCAGGGGCTTAGCATAGGCAGACCACTCACCAGGATGGGAGCAGAGAGGGAGCACCCACATGAGGAGAGGATCCAGCTTCACCCCCCTGTCTGTCCCCACCATCCTCCTGGTATCAGCATAAACAACAAAAATACCTTGCAAGAGAGTTACAGACTGTTTGTAGCCAGTTTCTCCAGCCATCACCCTAGGAACCTGCTCTGTAGTTTGGAAGCTCCTAAATAAAGGTTGGAGCTGCTGGGGTGTTCTGCATATGCACCACCCAGGGTCCCCACCCCTCATTAAAACCTCTGAGTTAACGAGTAGGTTTCTCGGCTCAGAAGAGCTCAGAGCAGCTCTGTCTTTAGCTGGAGGTGGGCAGAAGGCTCAGCTGGATGCATTCCCACTACCTGCCATCAACACACTCACAAATACAGGAGCCGGTCTGGTGGCTTTGGAGGGTCAATGACAGAGGAGGGAGGCAGGCAGGCAGAGATGGGGACCAGAGGGACAGCATCACCCAGGGGTGATAGAAGCCAAAACCAAAGAGCAAGATGAGTGGGGGGGAAAAGCAGGGAGAGGCTTTAGCATCTCCTTGGCCAGGCGTTGACTGCCCCGAAGATGCTGCTCACTGCTTTGGCCATGTGCAGCAGATGCACTTGTGAATATTTACACGTGCAATGATGCCTCCCAGGCACAGCTCTGGCATAGCAACTGGATTCAGATGAAGTTGTGTGCTTTTCCAGTAAAACAGGGTCCCCTTCCCTGTTGGAAGGCCCTTTTTGGGTTGGCTCCTGCGTGTGCTCCACTCAGTGAATTAATGGTGGCATCACTGAGGACCAATCAACGGGTTATTAGAGTAACTGAGCAAGAGCACAGCGAGTACTCTGCAATATTATTTTAAAGCAATTACTCTCTGTGACCATTTAATAATAGTCCTGTTCCCACAGCATAGCAAATAAAGGCCATTTTCCAGAGGAGGTACTTAACAGAGATTGAAGATTCAGAGCCGTTACAAAAAGACAGAACGCACCACTCGCTTCTTTCTTCAGCAGCAGGACGATGCTGAAGGACCAGCAGAGCCCGAGCCTTACACAACATGTTGGTTTGTATTTTGACACAGACTCGGTACAGCTTAGATGAGCGAGCTCCCTGCTATGACCTTAGCTTTGATGTAATATCAGAGCTCTTCCTGCAGCTTTCCCTGCCCTCCTGGCAAAGCTGCTCCATTTCCAGAAGCATTTCTCCCTGTGGAGTGGGATGATGTTTCTCCTCTCCCATGTTCCCAGGCTGTTCTGCCAGGCTGCCTCCCCCAGTGACCATCTCCTGGGATTAAATACACTGCATCAGGGCTGATTAGCAAAGCTCCAGCACAAAATACCCGTACAAGCACTTTTAGTTACGAGTAAAACCTCCAGCAAAAATTCCTGTACAGGCACTTTTAGTTATGAGTAAAACCTGTCGAGAGCACCTGGAGAAGCTGGACTGCTGGACGGACGCCGTAAGGGCACTATAATGCACTTAGGGATGCTATAAATCATAATTAATCTGACTTTTACTCTGGTTAATCTTCCTCAAGAAAGGAGGGAGAGCTGCAAGTCCGTATTCTTGCTCCGGGGAGAGCGTTACAACAACGAGCCCAGGGGAGGCGAATTAAAGATGCCTCATTTCATCCTTTCTGCTTCTAAGATATTCCCTGATGTGCCCCAGAGCTTCGCCCAACTCGGGGGATGCTGCTCCACTTCCAGATGACTTCTCTGCCTGGCTCCCAGCAGAACCCGCGCGGCACCGCACAAAAGCCAGCGGCCGGGCACGGGCTGAGAGGGTGAAGCAGAAAAACCACAGCGGCTGCCTTTAGAAACAAGCCGTTCCCACTGAAAGGAAACCTATTTGATCTCGGTCTAACCCTTTCCCTGCAATTATGCTTATCGTATTTCCCTCCTGATGTGTTTCTTCTTCGAGAGCAACATCCTCTGCTCCGATCCCGGCGCAGCTTCTCGGAGAGCTCTCGTGCTTCGGGACACGAACATAAATAAATGTATTGCCACCTGCAGCCTGCTTGTAAAAGAGCCACGCTCGGGATCGAGCTGCTGCAACCAGACCGTGGGTTAGGATTGAGCCTGCTTGGAGGTTTCTAAAAATCCCTAGGTTCTTCAGGACGGACGGGCATCAGCCCTTGGCTCATCAGCGTATAAATTAATCAGCCGACTTCATTTCAAAGTTTAGAGCTTGACCTTTGTCCGGTGCTTGGAGGAAACAGGGAAGTTTCCCTTCGGTTACGTGCTTGGGCAGGAGGAATTATTAACTGCCTGGGATGGTGGGAGTCAAGCCTCGGTGTTAAAAAGATGGGGTTAATATCTTGAGAGCTTTTAATGTTCCTGTCCATTCTCAGAGCAAAACTTTCTCGCCTTCAGTGCTGAATGCTCAGCTCGGGCAGGGATTGTGTGTTTACGCTGCCACGCATTTTAAGTCATTTTATCTTAAACTGTTAATATTTCATAACATGGCATTTGTTTTTTTGGGTTTTTTCAGTATTAGTGACTGCGCTCTTAGCCAGAATTGGGGTTTTATTTTCATTTTTGCATGTTCGTAGTCAAAAAGAAATTGTATTTGCCTGAAGAAAATGTCCAAATTTGAACAGATGGGAGTTTTTACCAGAAGAAGACTGTTTTGCTCAGAAATCATTCCATTTCCAAAACCTCAAATAAAGTTTCATATCTTGCAGCAAATCTTGGACCAGGATTATAAATTCAGAACAAAAATACAGAAATTTCCTATGTTGAGCTTATAAATGCTAGTTTACAATATTTTCTAGTGTCTTAATGAGAGCCATGTGACCAAAATTACATATTATAGGAAACAGCCAAAAGGCACATATTATTTTACAGGTATGTTTTTAAATGTAAAGGATTGCTTTTTAAAATTTTAACAGAAGATGTTATTATCCTTTTTTAATTAAAAAATTACTGGGCTGGTTTTTTCCATTTTTAAAATGCTCTGCACCACACAAGAGAACCGAGCCCTGTGTCCCCAGTGCACTGCAGATGGTTGCACTGGGGGTATTTATATTGCCCTTGCAGCTCCCAAAAGCTCAGACTCACCCATTTTTCTCCCCGCAAGCCCTCAGAGCATTGCTTCGGAAAAGAGTTTCATGAGCACGGCACCGATGATGTTGTTGGATAGCAACAGAATCATTAACACACATTTCTTTTGCTTAAACCCAGCAAGCTAAGACAGTGACCGTAATGGCACGTAATGGTGTCGGAGGGGCAGGCCCCCGGCTGTTGCTAACCCTCACCACTCACATAGGATCAGTTTGAGTGTTGCAGGGGACCTGAGCAATCTGGTCCTCACAACTTGGTCCTTGTCATTATCCCCAGCCCCATCTCCGCTCGCCTGTCCTATTGACAGTGTTGCTATTGAATACCCAGTAATGGGTTGTAGCCCCCAGCAATTCTCCCTCTCAGTTTCTAGCTCAGGGAAAACACAACAGATGAGCCCATACGCTAAAAGGATGGGAGGTCATGCTCGCTTAAGACAGTGGTTCTCTGTAAAGTCATCAGTGGGGCTCATTCGGGTCTTGGGTACGTGGGGCACACACCACTGGTGACCCAGTGGTGGTTTCTGTCTATCTATGTGGTGCTAAATCTGGGCTCCAGATTCAGTTTGCAACTAAATCCATCAACTGTCAGCACTGGGTAGGCAGCTTGAGGCTGACCTAGGAAGAAAACGCTCCAGATAAGGTTCAGGAGCGGTACGGAGATGTGCTGCACCCAGGCTGGCTCATGCCAGGAAGAAGCTACAGCTGAAATCTCTCCTGGCACCTCAAATCTCCATATGCTCCCATGAGATCAACAGGTATCCCTCGGACAGTCCACAGAAGGCTTCGGTGGCACCAATTTCATTGTAAAGTATCTGCATGTTTTCAATTACAAATGAGCCCAGGTAGCCCCACGAGACTCTGCAATACTGAGGCTGTGTAAGGGATCCATTATATCCTTCTCTTTAAGCCTTGCCTGGTGGGCCAGAAAAACACTGGGTTTACAAGAGTTAAGGACTGGGGGCTGGGAATTAATTGACATCTTCCATCTTCATATGATCTCAGGTGGATACTTATTCTTTTTTTTTTTTTTGTCTGAGGAGGTTTATTTTGCTCCAGATTGATTGGATGAATTGTGTTTCCAGAGATCAGAGAGTTCAGATGGCAGAGGATCCTCTTACCAGAAGATGAAAGCCAATATAATCAACTGCACAACTTCAAAACATGCAGCTTGTTCTTGTTGGCTGCGCCTAAGTTTTCCCTGCAGAGAAGCTGTCGACAATGATTTGATATCAATCCAGTAACAATCCCTGGTTTCTAATAATAATTTGCACTTCAGTAGAAATGTTCATGTGAGGCTCTGAGAACATTTAGCAGATGGTCATTAGCGAAGCTCCCCAGTTCTCCTGCAAGGAAGAGATAACATTTATTACCCTTGTTTTACAGATGGTAACACTGAGGTGAGGCTCTGAAAGGTGAAATAACTCTCCTAATTTTCCATAATGAGCCAGTGGCAACAGACCTATGAATGAAACCCAGGCATCCTGCTGCGATTACTCCACAAACCCTGTATCCTTATCTCTTACAGGAAAATGTGGTCAAAGAGGTGAGCCTGGAAAGCAAAAAAGCAAATGACTCAAAGGCAGAATTCATGACACATTTCTGGAAGTAAGGAATTAGGTCTGGGTCAATAAATAACTGGAAAACCAGGGGGATGCAATCTGAGAGGCATGTGAAATGAGGATGGATGGAAAAGAAAGAAGATAATGGAAGGGAGGGGAAGGAAAACAGAGTAGCTCTGACTTTTTATTTCCACTCTTGGTTTCAATCAGTGCTGTAAAATCAAAGGTTAGGGCTCTGAAAGAAAGAAGAAAGAGAACTCCATCTGCTCCCGTGGGGATACGTCTAATGGGTGAGGCTTCAAACATAAATTGCCGACAACAAAGCCCTCCTCCTCCTCGTGTGTCCGGTGGTACGTCACCCTGCAGTGAAGCACCGGCCACGGCACTGCCAGGGGACATCTCTTGAGCTTTGAGTGCGGCAGAGACCTTCCTCTCCCTGGGCAGGGCAGAGAAACGGGGCTGGAGCTCTTGGGAATGCCAGCTCTGCCCAACGGCATCTGCACACCATCAACCACCACAAAACCCGGGTGGTGGCCAGGCTCAGGAGCTCGCCCCTGCTTTCCTCAGCTGGCAGCGGCTGGGCAGCAGGTCAGCCACCGAGCTGCAGATGCACGGCCGGGCGCTTTGGGGACTAATTTTAGCTTTCAGTTACACTGTCTTCTCCTTTCTCACCCAGAATGTCTGGACTGCTAATAACTGATGGACTGGCTGATAGAACAAACCGCCCCGCTAACATCACACATACGCGACGGGGGGAACACAGCCCAACTAGCTGGCCCCGCAGTGGAGTTTATAAAACAGCCAAATGGAAGCCAAAAGACTTGAGTTTAATCCCTCCAGTTAAGTCATCTAGATTCCTTCTTGCCACCAGCCATCTGATCTCAATCAACAAATCTTGGCCTTCATCTCTTAACCTAGCCGAGAGTTGCAAGGCTGAAGCCTGAAGCAATCTGCATGCAAAATGCTTTAGTAATGATTCCTTCAAGAGGGATTTTATTATGATGATTATTATTATTACTATTATTATTACTCTTATTACTTCCCCAAAGCACTCTAATGTGAAAGTAGTAGGCAAACAAGAAAGGTGTCTTGGTGATGTTTGCCATTAATGATTTGTTAACGTTCTGTAATTTCTGCCATTTACTTTCCATACCGACAGTCAATAGAAACACGCTGACAGAACACAAATATATTAAACCCAATCCCTGGGTATCAAAATGAGATGCTTTTTTAAGACCGAAAAGACTTCCAATTTGGCTGCCCCTCTCCTAACATCAGCGGGATTTGGCAAGCAAATGGAACAGCACTGAACTTCAGTACCTTTAGTATTTGGTAAACGCCATCACCTCCAGATGCAATGCATTCTTAACAAACTTTGCTATATATTTTCAGCGCCATACCATGAACTTCCAGCACTGGAGACCCAGAGAGCCAGACCTGTAACCAAAAGCGTGTCGGAGTGGTAACACGTGGCTTTGTGGCAGGAAGCATCAGGGTGATTTTAAGGAGCAGAAATGATGTCTGAGTTGGCAAGATCAAAGACACAGTCTAAAAACCCGTAACCATGAACATACACACGGGTGCTGCTGTTGCAGGTGCTCCTGAGTGGCATGGAGAGCTTGCTGGAAGGAGCAAGAGCTCACCAGCAGCAGCTCACTGGAATGAAAACCAGCATGAGGATTTCAGAGTGCTTCGTTTGGCATATTTGCATTCTGGAAGCAAATCTTACTGCACGCCCAGAAGGGATCCCGAATGAGAGGAGAAAAAGAGTAGACTAAGAAGGTGAGCTGCTGTGCTTGTGTCACCACAAGCAGTCTTATTTCCATGCCCCATTTTATAAAGCTGAATTGCTAAATTTCATCACAGTCCCAGGGAAATCAAACAGCAACGGAGCTGACCTGCACCACGAGAGCTGTATTTGGACAGGTACTGTGGCCTAAAAACAACTCCTGCAGTTTCTTCAAATCCTTGGTCCATAGGCATGGACATCTGTCACCAGGCAGAAGTATAATGAAAATGTCATTTGTCAGGCCAAAGGGCGTCCAAGGGAAAGCCACAAATCAAAGCTGGATTCTAGATATTCTATAGATATTTGACTCTGAGAAAGAAACCAAAAGGACCATGTAAAAGATGTGCTTTAAGCTGGACCCGTTTAAACGCTGTCTTGGGCTGGGCTGGAGTTCTTGTTTCACTGTGAGGACCTCCACTTTTACCCCAGTCCTTTTCCTCCTTTCAACGTGACATTAGTTGTGATAACGCAGGGCATCATTTCACGATTCCATTTGCTGCACGTGTCTGAAATACTGCAGAGCAGGCAAAGGAGACAGAGGGAACAAGATCTGCCATTTCGCCAACTAAAACAATCGTGTTACGAAGCTGAGCACGGTTCACGTTATGGTGCCGTGTTCAATCAAACTCTATCCCAAAGGTGCACACGTATCTCCAGACTCTTTCAGGGGTTGGCAGCTGCTTCAGTACACTTACTCATTTTTATTTTATTTATTTATTTACTTTTCTTTTTTTTTTTCATCTCTGGGCTTTTAAAACTGATGGGAGGCTGAAGGCAAGAACCGATGCATTGTAGATGACAACAAAAGAGGCTCCATAAAATTGCTTTTGGCGTCTCGTGTGCGTTCCGTCTCCATCTTGTAAATTACTGCTGCGTTTCAGCGATAAAAATAGTTTTGTATTTGGAATTGATTACAGTGAGATAAAGCTCTAATAAAGAAAAAGTACCGATGCATAAATACTGTGAACCTACAAGGGTAATTCGATTTGATAAAAGTATGGCCCTTAATTTCTTCCTTTTAAACAGAACACACTCACACACACACACACACACCCCGCAGCGCAGATAAAACCTCGGCAGCTGTTTTCCTTAGGATTCCCAGAAATGGTTCTGTGTCTCTTGCAGCTCTTCTCTTCAGACATTTTTATGGCAATCTCCGTGTCACCGGCATTCTCGTCGCCGGGTGACACTCCCCCTGCCATCTGAAAGCGTTCAGCCCAGGCCGCTGTGCTTTCTTCTCTGCGAGAAACATCGAATCGTCTCCTGTGCCCTTAAAGGTGATTTTATTAACTGGGCTGTTTTTTGTTTGGTTGTTTAGTTCGTTCCTTAGTGCATCAGCTCTGCAACTAGTGCTTTTGCCTCAACCGGGATCGCAGCATCAGCAGAGGGAGCTGATAAATTGTTTTCGGCAATTCTAAACGTAAATGGAAGCTGTAATTTTATTTACATGAGAAAGAGGGAAATAGCAATTCATGTTGCACTATGATCCAGAGCAGCACGCTTTACTCAAGCAAAATGCTATTTGACTTAGCCTAATAAATTAAGGGTGAAAATTGGCTTTGCATCATGACAAACGCACAGCCTAATAGTTAACCTTTAAAGAAATGCAAGGCTTAATTGCACGCAATAGTGATGGGGCTGGCAGTGGAATCCAGGGTTGGATCCAGGATCTGGTGAACAACAGAGTGAAGCCCCACGTCTGTTTTCCAGCCTGGGAGCTCAGGGGCCGAGCGCTGCACAAAACCCACCGCCCGCTTCGGCCACAATCGGTGCAAGGTGCTGAGCAAGCCCCCAGGCTTTCAACAATTCCAACGGTACGTGTTGGTGTCAGCCCAGCCCCAAGGCCCACAGTCGCAGGCAACCCTGGGCATGGAGGTTCCGTCCACTTGCAGATGCCTGAGCCCCCACCATCCCTGCTCAAAAGCTCCTTTGGGGTGGGGAGGGGGGGGAGGTGGGCAGGAAGCCGGCTGCTCTCATCGCACCAGCACCCTGCCAGAGCCGCGGTGGGAGCCGGGGCTGGTGCCTTTGATGTGGGCTGGACGGGATGTGGATGTGTCTGCTCTCGCCAGCCGCGCTAGCCGGAGCGCAGAAAGAAAAACCAATAGCAGAAAGACTGACAATTATTTCTGTAGAGCAGCTTGAGCATTCCTGTGTTTTCATAACGTGTGATAAGCTGCTACGAGTCAGATGATCCTTAACAACCTTTCACACGAATAACAAAAGCAGTACAAAGCGTGTCCCCAACAACTGGTAGGACTTCCAGTGTCTAAATACAGGCAGACTAGACAGCACGTTACTTTTAAATGTCATTTATTTATTTTTGTGTACATTTCTCTTAATTTGACTGACATACCATTGCTATAAAGATGCCCTGCTCTTTGAATATTTCATCCAAGACCACTAGTTCAAGTGTGGTTATGAAAAGTCACGGCAAACATATGACTGGAAAGAGGTGGTTGGTTTCGACTTCCAGGCAGTTTGTTTGAAGCATTTCGTAGATGCACACACTAGTCAGCAGAACACACGCACACACGGCGCTGAGTTGAACACACTCACACACACACACCCACCCACACCCACATCTGGAAAGCGGTTACAGTGGTTGAAGTTTCAAAAAGGTGTACTGTCCCCTCCTCTCAGCAGCAGTGATAAACCTTTGGATATCCTGAGAAATAAAAATCAAAAGCGTAGTAAAGAAGATTAACTTATTCCATCGGCAAGGTTTGTTTGGGTTTTGGGTTTTTTCCAAGTTAAGTATATCCTCCCAGTCTGATTTTTGTTATACATGGAGAGGGTGGAGTGGAAGGATCTAGGGAGTCGGGGTTAAGGAATACCAGTTCAATTGTTCCACCAATATCCTTAATCCAGTACAACGCGGACCCTACGAGCACTTCATTAAGACAACGACAACATTAAATAAAAGCCTATCTAACGTTAGGCATGTGGTCCTGCTGTCAGTCTCCTACTGTTTATCACCTTCATAGTACGAGGAGCGGCTTTGAGATGAATGAAGACAACAGAGGTTAAGAGAAGTGTTTCAGAGGGAGCAGCCAGGTGACCACCGAAGTACTCTGGAGCTCAGGGAGGATGCTGTGAACTTCATGTTATCTGACTGATGAAATTTCACCTAGTTGCAGACAGGAATAGGAGCTCAGAGTGTTGGTTCATTATGGCATGGGGCAGCCACTCCTACAAAGCCTGGGCCATGTCCAAGGGGACCTTAACCTGCACAGACAAGGACCTGGACAGCACCTCATCTCTTTTAAATACACCACTAGTACACATTGACAGGAACTGGCCAAGGCAGGAAGAGTCTCTTCTCAAAGCTTGCTATGCCTGGACCAATCCACCCCCCCACCCCGCCCCCACCCCGCCCCAAGTTACACCTTGTGTTAGGATGTGGGCAGTTTTCATTCTCATGAAGACAAAGTTTCCTCAACAAGGCCCCAAACTGAAAATCGCTCGCATCTCATCTAGCACGACCTTCTCCTTTGCTGCCATCGCTGTGAACAGCAGTGCAGAGCCCACGCTCCCGTGAGCATCCTGGCCCCACGCGCTCCTCCCTCGCTGCGAGAGGGGTTGTGTGAGGTTACGGGCCGCTAAGTAGCAACGAGCACTGCGGAGGAAACAGGCCAGCAAAGCCTTAAGACAACAAAAACAAACACGAAGCAATTAAAAGAAGGATGGGAGATGTGGTCTGATGTACTTCTGCCAAGGAATAAATATTTTACATTGCCTTTTTTAAGAACACTTGCATCGAGTGTTTTAAATCTCCAAACTGGTAGATTTACCCACTCCACCCACCCGTGCACAACACGTGCACACACACACACACACATACACACACTCTAATGCACATACGTTTCCAGCTTTGTAGAGCTACCGGATTTACTTTGAGACAAGTTTCTTGTGCATTTGGACAACTTACTGTGAGACAAGTTATTTGCAAGAAGGCAAAGTTCATGCACGGCTTTGACAGCTCCACTTTCTCATAAATGGTTTTTGAAAAGCAGAAAGCAAATGAGGGCCAAAGCTCCATTTAAAGTTCACCTCAGATGCCTGAAAAGCATTTATACCCACATCCTTCTGAGGTCCCTGCTTTATGAACTTCTAATGAATTCCACATTCTGCTACCCAACATTTCTTATACATAGGGGGAAGAAAAAACAAACCAGAAAACCAGTGCAAGCTGTCTGAAAACAGATGCACCACAGCATTCTTTATCAGAAAGGCTGGGGAGGCTTCGGAAGCCATAGAGCAGCAAAGCACCTTTGTGAAGAGCAGAAAGGGAAGAGAAAGAGCAAGAAGCTGATGTTTTTGAGCCCCCAACCTCGCTTGTCTCACGCAGGTCATGCCTGCAAGATTTCGTCTCAAGATCTCTTACAGAGCAAGAAGCAGTCATTCAATAGCTGCTCCATCACTTCTGTAGGACTCGTGTCCTCTGTACTCAGCACAGACATTTAGCCAGAGGGTGCCTGGGTGGCCCTCAGCCCTGCTTCAAAGCAATCCTGGCAACCCCAAGTCCTACCAGCTCGAGGGCTAAAGGACAAGTCCATGCAGATTTGATACAGAAAAGCCTGGCATGAGACTTGGACACACCAAGCTCATTCCAAACTAGATTGTATTTTTCAGGTGGAAAGTTACCGTTTTCTCAGCATTCCAGTGTGCTCTTGGTTAATGATGCTGTGCCATTGAGCATTTTTAATGGTTCAGCTGAACCCTGATGATAGTCAATCCCACCTTGAAGGAACAATTACAACCCAACTGGTGTTTCTTCTATTAAAAACAAAAGAGTGAGTAGGTTTATTCAGAAGACTTCAAGATGTTTAAAGGAAATTTCAAAAATGGGATTTTTTTTTTAAAAAGATTTCTTATCCCCAACCCTAATTCTAGAGCAAACCAAGTCACTCAAAGAAAATCTAAATTGCTATAATATAATTTACAATAATCATTAGCCATCTACTGCTGTTCACCATCTCAGCTGTTAAGAGGAGATATTACAGTGATTCCATATGGCTCAAGGGCAGGCTGCGAGATACCTTCAGCACATCTTGGATAGTACCAGAAGTGGATAAATAATAAATAAGAAGAACACAAGAAGGAATAACCAGCCTTTCGCATGTCAGGAAAAGCAGAGATTTTCACAGTTACAGAACAAATGATGTTGCTGTAAAAAAACCCAAACACCCTAGAAATAAAGGAAAATGAGGACTCTCATTCCAGTAGGCTGGAAAGTCTTCTCTTTTCTACCATGTTCAAAACACAGGCGCTTTGCCTGTGCCCTCTTCAGTACCAGCAGGCCACTGGGAAGTGGCTGCTTTTCCACTGTGATCATATCTTCTTCTTTTTTTCTTTTTCTAGTTGAAATTATGTAGAAAGATCCTCGTTACAAATCTCGAGAAAAAGCAGATTTCACACCTTACGACAGCAACTCTAAAAATTTATCTATTTCGATGCTAAATATGGGTCTTTGCCAATAAAACTGTAATTCCTTAATTTGAAGACTTTTGGACATTTTTAGATAGGTTGGGATGTTTTCTTTCTACGAAAAAAAAAAAGGCAAGTTTTATTCCAACACTTTTCCAGTTCGCAAGAAACTCCATTTAGCAGCTTCCCCCCCCAACGTAATGATATTAAAAAAGAAATGCAAAATTCCAGCTATTTAGTATGTTGTGACTATTTCCAGCAGCCCCGCTGGCACAGTGACAGCTGTCAGCAGGCACAAGCTGCCCGATTCACGATGATGGAGGAAACAAAACGGTGGCACAGCTCTGGAAATTCGCCTCATACATAGATTATATGGGAAATGTTTGGAGCCAAATCCTGGGTTTAGTGATACCGTATTCTGAACGAGGTTTTTCTCCGTCTGCAGAGCCCCAGTCTGCCAGAAGCCCACCAAATGGCACGGTTCACACTGGAAGATATTTATGCCAGACTCGTGACTAAATCTGGGCTAAATGTGGCCAGAGAGCTCTCCAGCTGCACCTGTAGATGTGAAAATTTGATCCTGACTTAACAGCTATGACAGAGACTGTAATTTATCTTTAAACACACCTTTTTGGCTCTTACGAGGCACTTAATCTACATCTCTTCACTCTGGCTGCGTAAATCAAGGACATCTGGGCCTTCCTGACTTTTCACAGTATCCGTCCTGAAAAAAAACCATACCACTGAGCTGAGAAATACCGAAGGCTTTCAGATATTGTTCCAGGACGCTCTGAAATGGCTGAATGTTCTTTACAAGAGGGAAAAAAAAACCCCGAGAAATGGCAGATCCTGATATCTCCATCACACAACCCCTGGGGAAACTGTATCTACCTATGTTTTTGGAGGCCACGGGCATGCTCGCTGCCAGACTGCTCTTTCCAGCCATCAGGAGTTGGCCGCTTCTTACTATAGCACTTATCTCCACCCGCCTTCTGGCATTATTTGGTGTGTACCCTTGTGTGACAGGTCACAGCATTCTGGAAAGACCACGGTCTGATCTCTTATTTTCTCGAAGAGAATGATTCTCTGGGGCAAAACCAGACGGAATTAGGATAAACCCTCCACTGGCCTGAACTGTTCCAGTAAGAAGAAACCAAACAGAAACTTTCCTGATCGGTTCAGTAATACTTGGGGTGGGTCTACTCTTTATTTTAAAATTACACTCTTCTGAGTTTCCTGGATTTAGCTAGGCCCAAAAGTGAAAGTAACATATCAAAATACCCTGAAATAAACTTCTAGGAAGGGTTTTCAGGTCTGGCTAAAACCACAAAGCTTTGGAAATCGCCGAAAGATGTCTGATCTTTTGAGATTTCCATCTCTATTTCCAGAGCGTTTAAGACGCTTCCAAGCTTTTCCCAGCTTATCCTCGCAGTACCTCGCCACCTCTGGACTTTTGCCCCATCTTTTAGAGAAAACCGAGAGCCTTTCGAGGAAGGAAACGTGGCCCGTCCTGCAGCCCAGCTGCCGGCAAGAGCAAAGCGCCTTGGAGTGAGGCTGCTGCCACTCCAGAGCTTCTCCACGTCCAGCCAGGGGGTTTTAATCCAATGGAAGCATGGATGGAGAAGCTCTTGCTTCGGCTGGATACCTGCGGGTTAGTGAGCTCCTGGCTGTGGCTTCCCATTAAGCAAGCACTGGATAACAGACAGGCAGCTCCTTCCTCTCCCCGGGCGTTCTACGGGGAGCTGGCTGGAGGCCCCTTTCCCTTGCCTTTGCTCTGACCAACCACCTAGAAAAAAAAAGGCTGCTAGTAAAATCCCAGACAGTAAAACACAAAATGTAAAGGTGACTGAGACGTAAGGTGTCGATGGAGGTGAAGAGCTTTCTAGCAACCCAGGAGTTCACTAAAGGAGGCCATGTAATAAATGTCATGCAGCCAAAATTGTTCCCAGTGGAATGGCACTGCCGGCTGCATAGGCCCCTGAAGAACTGTTTTATCCCTGTGGCCTGTAAATGAGGTATTTCCACCATTAGGCTAGTTAGAGACTACATTAAAATGTTTACTCTCTTCTTTTTTTGGCTACAGAGGTCTTTGTCGTGCCTACCCCATCATTTAAGTCAGACCTCTGACGTAGCTGCCTATCAGAGGACTCGTTTTGTCCCTATGCCATTAAAACCACCCTTGCAGTTTACTGTCTTTCAAATCCTCTCCATTTCTACAGCACCCGAACCTTTGTGTCCAGAGCACTGGCACCACCAGCTCCCAGGTGCACCTATGCACGTCTGCAAACACGTAAACGCGGAGATGCTGAGATTCAGCTGAGTTTTTTCAGGTCCTCTTTGTTAACAAAACCAACTGCTTTTACAGCATGGGGTTATGTGAAGGAGCAGTGTCCTTTCAACCTGCAACACAGCTGCCTACTGAGCAGAAAGCATCCCTTCCAGCCATGGTCCAGGAGAGTGACTCTCCCTGCACAGCAGAGCTCTGGCCTGCCAGAGCGCACAGCAAGTTTCATATTATCCATCTGCTCCAGTAAAGGCTGAGCTGAAATATTAATTAGGAGATCTGATCCCTTCTCACCAGAAACAATCTGGATTTTATAGCTCAGCCAGAGGCCAGCGAAGCAGACAAAGCTCTGTGATACATCCTTTGCTGCCGGTTTAACGGCTTTCAAGGAAACAACCAACTTGGGGGGAGGACACAGGCTGTAAAACACGTGGACATCTGGTCTGGTTTGTCCACCCTTCGTCTCCCCCATGCTCAACCCCCACCTCCTAAGTGCATGTTCAGAACAGAGAGAGACAACTCCTCTAACATAAACAGCTATAATATGGCAATAAAGATTAATGAGTAAAACTTGCCATTTTATGTATAATCCGTGGGGATTTACAATCATTAATCTTTATTAGTGTGTAATAACTGTTTAGACATTAAGGACAGATTCTCAGCTGGACAAAACTGGCCTTATTCCAGCCAAGGCAATGGAGCAATGCCAGTTTACACCCTCCCTGACCCCAGCTCTAAATGAGACCCATCCCCATCTGTAGGAATCATATCACTAGCAGTATTTCCCCAACAGCAGGGGCAGACCAGTGAAGGCAACTATTTGTCTTTCTCGGTATCCGAAAAAGAGAGCTGCATGTGTCCAGGAAGCTCAACAATAGACATGTCAATAAACATGAGGAAATTCAATGAAAAAGCAACAGCAACAAAAGGAACCCCAAGGAGCAGGGAAGTGGATGATTTTTGAGGCAAGACTATAAGATCTGGTTTGGCAGGAGCCTAACGAAGAGGGATGTAGCAATCTTTGGCATGTGAAAGAGTGAAAGCACCAAGACGGGCTCCCAGAGTTCCTCTAAGAGGAACAAGATGGAAGAGAGAGAGAAAAAAAAAAAGAGCATCTTGGCTGGCTTTTCTGAGAGAGGAGTTTGGGGGTTGTTTTTAATAAAAAAGAGGTCTATTAAACAAGGGAGCTGGTGGAAACCTTGTCTGAACTACATCAGACCAGCCACTAAAGCAATGCTGTGTTGACCGAGCAGGATTTCCTCTTCCAAAATGTTGAGGAAAGAAGGCAACTGTGCAGGTAGATACTCAGCTTGCAGCTGGCATGGAGAAAGCCCAGATAAAGCTGTGCCTGCCAGTGTCTGCCCTAAGCACCAGGCACTGCTCTGCTGCATGGGTGAAGGGCCTGGAGCCCCTTCCCACCAGTATGAGGTGCAGCTCACACCAACCCAACAGGGACACAGTCACTTCACTCTGCACCAGCTGAAGAACTCACAGCAAAAGGGCCTATCTTTATTCAGAGCTTTTTCTGAGCAGTAACCCACCAACTGTCTCCTCCATCACACAGGGGAGGCCAGCTGCCTCCAGAAACTGTGCTCCCACCTCTTTAACCAGTCAGAAATGCCTCCTTCTTCACCAGTAATCCCGACAGAAGTCAGGAAAAAATGCAGAAATACAGTACAAAGATATCTGTGTAAAGTTTTATACAGCTGGAAAAGCTCCAGAGAAGGTGGGCATTTCACCCACCGCAGCAGCACGAACCTGGCATTTAAAAACAGTAATCAGGAAAAGCCCTTCCACTCCTCTTTCAGATGTAATGGACCTATGGGCTCTTGGGGACCCAGGAAATAGCTTTCCTGCCAGTGTCACTTCAAGAGCTTTAGCAATGGCAAGGCCTCAAGCCTCCAGGAGGTTGCAGGAACATCAAGAGCTGTACGGTGGAGGGAAAAAGAGGGTGAAGATCATGTCCCGGTGGTCTCCCGCTGCCTGCCACAGGGGATGGGCTGTGCATCTTTCAAGCAGCCCAATAACCACTGTCTGTGGCAGAGCAGAGAGACCCTCACCTTGCAAAGGGCTAATTCTGCTGGAATTCATTCACGTGGCTGCTCGAGGTCACAGCTCAGTGCTGAGCTCCGAGCAGCTTTTCTCTGCTTTCTGCTCCCTGGTGTGGTTTTGGTTTGTTTTGGGTTTGTGGCACAAGACCTGCTGCTTCTGAAGTTTAAAAATCCCAGTTAAGGACAATCTAAGAAGCTGCCCACAGTCCTCTGCTGTCTGCAAACAAAAGAGCTTTTTGAAGAAGACTTTAAGCCTGAACACCTTGGCTGTTCAGAGGACAATGACTGTTGGGAAAGGCTTCATGTCCCAGTAACCTGTCCTTGGCAAGCCTGCACTCATGTTACAGCCAAGCTGAGTTCTGAGCACTGACCAAAGGCTCACATCTCTACAGAGGTTACAGTGCAATGAAAGAGAGAGAAGACAGTTGGATTTTCATCTTGTAGCCCAGCCTGTTTCCAGGGCTTTTAAGCACAAAGGAGGTCCCTGGCTCTCCTCCCTGCACCGAGGCCACCAGCTCAGGCTTCTCTCTAAGAAAATCCCGGGTCAGGCCAAGCTTTGTGTCCACATGTGCCATGAGGGATGCACAGACAGACAGCCAGACAACTCCTGCACTTCCCTCCTGCCATAACTACCTTCCGCAGCGATGATCACACGGATCACTGTTCTCATTCTCACTGGTCATACGGTTTCACACTTACTCTGGGCTGACGCAAATGACTTTTAAAGGAACAAAGTCACGGAGAATCAGGAGGGAAGTGAAGTGATTTGTTGCATGCCCTATTGTAATGTCATTAAAACAAAGGGATTAGACGGCCCAAGCACGGCAAGAGCAAAAAGCATAAAAGCAAGCACTCAGCATGTAGTGCCGAGGCATGTAGGAATCATTTTAGAGGGTTACTAGCTGCAGACAACGCTGACATTAATTTTCTATTGGAAAACGCTGGTGACATTAATATCTGCTATTAATACTGAACTTTGACAGTATCTCATAAATTCAACCTGTCAATTAGAGTGGCACTAAAACAAAGGTGCTCTGAGGTCAAGGAGATGCGGTGTCCAAATGAGACTTATATTCCAGGAGAAAAGCGGCAAAAACAATCTTTAACAAAAGCATCAGATCCATATGTAGGAAAACCAAAGGGTGGTTTTAAATGTCATGTTTTTCAAAGCGGGAATTGATGCTGGAACCAACTCTATAAACTGGCTGGCTGGACTTGTAGCTGCAGCTGAGGACAATCAATCAAAACAGCTTCTGCGACTCCGAGAAAGTGAGAGAGAAAACACACACACACACACACACACCACGGAATATGAGAGGGCAGATTACGAGCCATGCGAGGCCTCTTAAAATTACACTGCGAATTTAAACATCCTTGTGTTTCATCCGCAACAAAATGTAACCTGAAAGGTTCCCCTCGATGCAAAGCGGGCTACGGAGCTTATCGTTACCGAGGGCTGGGCGGGCTCGTGAAATGTGGCTGAGGAAGGGGAACCTCTTCCCCAAAGTCTCCACGATCCATGAGCTCTTTGTAGCAAGGAAAACCCCACACCTTGATTCCTGCAAGCCCTCCTCGAGCCACCCTGTTCTGCAGCTGAGGGGCACAAGGATCGATAAAGCCCCCTGAGCAATGCTCCTCTATCTCTTTTGATGCTGGCCTCAGGACAGAGCTGCACCCTTGCAGGGTTCACAGCCACCTCGGTGAGCACTGCCAGCCACAGTCATGGTGGTGACAGTGGCAGCCCAGGCACTGGTGGTGTCTACATGCACCTCTTCATGGTCAGCATGTCCCTAGCACAAGAGGTACCACCACTCAGGAACCCCTGCTCTAAACACTGCTCTCCCCACCAGCCCTTCCAAGGGATCGCTTCCCAAACAGATGCTCAGACTAGTCCAGAAATCCAACCTGCACTGACAGAGATTGGAGCTGCTAAACTGGGAGAGGAAGGGCTGAATCACACCCTGTACAACTTCAATATTGCAGAGCAAGGCATGCTTCCAGTTGGGATTTGACTCCAAGAGTCTGAGCCGAAGCGCTGGACGGGGAAGGGCAGCACGTGGAGGGGCAGGAGGCACATGTGGACACTCCGGGCAGCCGCACGCACAGGCACTCTCCGGGGGAAGGAGCCACGGGCAAAGGCAAAGGACCTCACAGCCCAGTCAGGCAGCTCTGTGGCTTTGGCTCAGTCAAACCAGCGCCAATCCAGAGCCAGTGGCCTTGCTCCAGACCCAGCAACACCTTGCAGTGCATGGTCCCACCTTTCTCTAGACAGTAACCATGTCACCTAAAAGCAGCGTGATCTGCCGCCTTCCCCTCCCACCCTGACAGGCCCCACGCTCCTGTCCTTGGCTAGCAGATTTTCTCGGAGGACCCAGCCAACGGCAACAAGCTCCTGGTCGGGGTGGGCTGTGGTTCCCAGGCCGTGGTTTCCCAAGCTGCAGCTCTCGTGGGAGACACCTGCAGCTCAGGCTGGAGCCCAGTGCTCCTGGCTGCCTGCAGCATCCTGACCAGAGCTGGACACAGCTCAAACCACGTGCCAGCACCGGCTCCAGGGGAGCTCACTAGCACCCCCAAAGCCTGCGGGCAAGCACGGAGGGATTGCTGCTGATGCAGTGCTGAGAGCCCTGGAAACTCAGGCTGAGATAGCCCATTTTTCATTGGTGACATGCTGTGCATACTGTTACCCTTTCTCATCTGGAGAAGGAGAGTGGAACGCCCTTTGAGGACCAAAGCAGCTCATCCCCAGCCCAGGGGAGCCCCAGGCACTGCAACGCTGCTGGCCTTGCGGGCAGGTGGGGACTGACCACTGCAGCCTCCCCCCTATCTTTGTGCAACTTATCTAACAATCTATTCCCCTCTGGGGCTTTTGTCCCAGACACTATCCCAGCAACATCTTCCCACTCCAGACCTCATCACCCACCCAGTATAGCAGAGTAGGTTGGTGGGATGTAGGGCAGGGGCTGTCCCAGGGCAGAGGGCCATCAGTGCACCGTGGGAGCACTGGCGGGACGTGCTGGCCAGACTTGGAGCGTGGTGTCCGGAGAAGAGGTGACCTCGTGGGACACCGGGGCCCCCCTCCCTTACAGTGATGCTGCCTCACACGCTGCGAAAGCAGCTCGAGTAGCTGAGCTGAGGTCCTCCTTTATAACTTCTTTTTTACGATGCACATTAAATATTTTCCACAACACAGACACTTCTCTTCCTTCTCTTTTCCTTGGACACCTTTTCCCCAGCAAAGCCCTACCAACTACTGCTTGCTGTGGCCTCTTTTAGCATCATCATCGTCACCACGCATTCATCCTCATACAAAACAGAAATCTATTCCATCAAGCACTTAACATAAATATTAAAATAATGGAAGGGACAAAATATAAATCTACATACAACTTCATGACTACCATAGCACCTATTACCATGACAAAGCAAATTCTGGGTCAGGGGGGAGGGAAGGGAGATGAAGAGAAAGTTAGGAAGAGGGACTTCGACTGTCATTAAATATGTAAATCACTCTTTTCAATTTCTTTTTTTTTTTTTCTTGTTTTGTTTTTGCTTTAAGGTTACCAACCTTATTAAAATTCATTTCACTAACCAGCTCATTCTATGTCACTATGGATACCAAAGAACCCTTGAAAAAACTTCGGCGAGGCGGGGGGTTCTCAGAATAAAAACAAAACAAAACAAAAACACGGCGACTTTCTGTTGGTGCTTTCATGACAAGTCCTGCCACGCGCCCCTCCCCTGCACCCACCAGTCCACAGAAGGGCAATTCATTTACAAGTCCAGTTCTCAGTCTCCCAGGATGAGTTTGACAAAAGAGGCGACGTCTGTCTCTTTGGATTCGTGCAGGGTGAAGAAAGGATGTTGCTGGGAAAGAAAAGAGAGAAAAAATAGAGAAGTTCACTATTCACAGCGCTGATGACCAAACCTAAAACCTTTTCAGATTGTTTTCTAGGCAGTGGAAGAGATTTTGTCGCTTGCATCATAATATTGAGCTTTCCATGTTTTGCAGCTGAGGCAAGTCGGGGATGCTGAGGGGCCACTTCATGAAGGCTGCGGATACATGCTGCCCTCTTGGCTTCCCTCTAAACCCTGAGCTGGGCTGCTCTTAGAGCAAAGAAAAGTACTAAAAACCACTGCCTCCCTCTCTAGTACATCATGCCCTCCAGCACACGCTGGCTCGCAGCTCTGCGGTGCTTTGGTGGAGACAGGCTCCTTCTGAGATGCTGGTTCCCCACCCCACCGTGCACCAGCTCCAACGGGAGCGAAGAAAACCTTGCAGGAAGGCTGGCTGCAGTGGGTTTTCCCTCTGCATCCTGCTTTATCTGTGTATTTACCCTCCGGTGACTTTTGAGTCTCATTTCTTCCCTGCAATTGCTCATATTCGCAGCAGGAGACGGCTACTTTACCCCTAACCACCGCGAAGAGGAAAGCCATCCCGGCTGGAAAGCCATCCGCAGCTGTATGTTTAACTACTTAATCGTGACCAACATGGGAAGACATCCTGCCAGAAAATCTTGCCTACATTTCTGCACAAATGGAAAAATATGTGTAAGGAGAAAAAAACACCACCGAACGTCCCCTGACAGCAGCAGCGAAGCCCCTTCTCCGCTAGCACCAGCGCTTTGGTTTTGCTACCGGGGGCTGCGACACATCAGCCGAGATCAGCCAAGTTCCACCTGAAATCACCAAAACACTGTTTGGCCCCCGCTGTCCTGCCATTTAATTGTTTTTATTTGTACGGAGTGTGGCAGAGAGAAGCAAAAAGGCAGCTGGGGCCCGGCAGGGCTCAGTGGTGACCTCCACTCTGTGCAAAATGCTGTTGTGCTTCCCGTACGTGGGCCGAGGGGAGCTCGGTGTGATTCCTGACCTTCTCATTTCAAGCCAGATTTTTACAGACAGTTTGGGGTTTTCAGGGTTTTTCAAAGCTGTCCCTCACCTCAGTCCCTGAGCGTTGGCTATTTCAATGATCATCTAAGGCAGCGGCCAAGCGGAGGGAGAAGAGCAAAGAAAGGAGACTTTCCAAGGTGGGCTTGAGCGGAAAGTTACCCGGTGACTAAAAAGAGGCGGCTCTGAGCAGCCGGGAAGCGACCCAAAGACACACCAGCAAGGAAGAGGAAGCACAATTATGTGGGAAACATTGCTGAAATGGGTTGAGGCAAAGATCCAGGCATAATTTAAGGTCTCCCTGGGTCAGACAGTCACGGGAATCGAAGTGTCCTGAATAACTCTTGGGAGAGATGGCTCAAATGGTCTGCTGTGTTATTACCCCAGCGGGATGCCGCTGCTTTCACATCCCAGCTAACTCACACCCAAAGCAGAACTACCACAGCCTGGAAGCACCCACAAACGTGAACATGGGCAGGAGTGGTGGCCTCCAGATGCATCTCTCAGTGAACCCGACCCCTTTGCAACAACTGAGTTCGGTTAGAGCATAAAACACCCCGTGCCAGGTAGGATGTGATCCATGCAATATGCAGACCACCAGTCCTGCAGTAGTTTCATGCTCCACTTCACCTGGGGAAGTGGGTTTTAAAATGAAATCAAGCATCCGTATCACTTTTCCTGATGCTCAAGATAGCACAGAGTCATATTTTCCATGAGAAACCTCAATTCCACAGGAAAGCAAGGGAGCAGTCTTGGTCTAAATGACAAGTCCAATCCAGTACCACAACTTAATGCCGTAAGAGAGAGAGAAGGGAGAAAAAAAACCCCAACAAAACAGCAACCCTCAACCACAGGACCTCACAACACTCATGTCAGCCATAAAATACCACAGCATTGAGATACTCTGGAGAGGTGATCCAAGAACCTAATTCAATAGAAATGCACTCGCTTGCCAATGGGTATTAATGCTGCAACAGACGGAGCTGCTCCAGTGAACCTTTTTGATAAAAGGCCATTTGGCAAAGTTCAGAAATTTGCTTAAAATATATATGTTATTTATGCAATAATAACTGGGGGGGGGGGGGGGGGAGGAAAAAAAAAAAAAGGAATAACCCTTGGGCCTCCTTTTGTCTGAAACCAGTATCGGGGAAACCCAGGTGTAATACTGATCCCTATATATTGTCATTGTGTA
>WTSP01026006.1:0-41222 GCA_025331215.1 Actenoides lindsayi
GCCGACACCGGCCACCGGCCACCGGCCGCCGCCCGCGCCCCTTACCCCAGCCGCTCCCGGCTCTCCTCCGGGCTGAGCTGGTCGAAGCTCCGCGCCTCCTCCTTGCCCAGGAAGGCCTCGTGGTCGTACTGGAAGCCCGGCCGGTCCTCGTGTTGCGCGGTGCCGGGCCGCGGCCGCTCCTGCCGCGCCGTCGGCTTGCCCAGGCCGCCCGGCGGCACCAGTGCCAGCAGCAGCGCCAGCGCCATGCCCCGTCCGGCCCCGCCGCCCGCCATGCCCCGCCGCCCCTGCCCCGCGGGGCTGCGCTCCGGGAGTCCCGCCGAGGCGCCGGTTCAGCAACCCCGCGCTGCCCGCGGGAGAGCCGGGAGAGGCCGAGCCCGGCCCCGTTCGCCGCGACCGCCCCGCCCCGCTCCTCCCCCGGTCGGTCACAGGGGAGGGCGCGATTGGGCCGCGGCCGCCGGCAGCACGGGCGGGCCCGGCCCGGCGCCACGTCTGCAGGACGGCGGGAGCAGCTCGGCGGGGCCCGGGTGCTGTGTCGGGGCAGAGCGTTCGGTACACCCGAGCGGAGAACCTACAGCCCTCTTCCCGCCGTTTGTCGCCGTGCATCGTGCCGATCTAAGCTTGCACTGTGAAAGAAACCCGCGTCATCACAAAATAGCGGCTCGTTTCTGTTACTCTATGTAATTTGCTCATCCAGAGTACGAGCCTCGTGGTTTCTGCCGTCACCTGAATTTGATTAGGAAAGGACAAGAGTATGTTTTGGTTTTTTCAAGGCAAGTAACAATAAGGTTACAAATGAAAAAAAGAAACACAAAACCGAGGAAAACCACAACCCAAGAAAACCCTGTGGCTGTCTTGAGTCTTACACCAACCAACAACATACTAAAAAAGGTCAGCACTCTCCCAGAGGATACTGATTGTAACAGGGTCACTATCGCTTTAAAGGAAGTGAACTCAGGATCCTGAAAATTGCAGGAGAGCGAAAGCCCAAATCATCTAGCACAGGGAAAAGTTTCAGGTTTTTTCCTTAAAATTTATCTTGCTTAAGATTTTAAAAGTCTCTAGACAGGGGGTACTTAAAACTTGCATGTACTATAATTCTTTTTCTTTATGTTATATCCTTAATTTACAGCCAGGGAGGGTTGTCATATGCAACATGTTGTATATTGACAATCCTGTTGCTAGAGGGTCCTGGTTTTAACGAGGTGACCGAACCCTGCAGAGAAGCATAACCACGGGGGTTTGTCTGTCTGTCTGTTGTCACTTCCGACCTGAGGGTACTGCTGCTTTCAAATTGCAACATCTGATTTGTCAGCCTGGTTGGTCCGCAGAGTGTATAAACCTTATTTATGATACGGTCTTTGGCTGTACCACTAACACTGACATGCAAGGTGCTGAACCAGACCGCACAGCCTCCCTTCCACTCTTATTACCCAAGTGGACATCCTTTGGACCCAAGCCTGTGTAGCTGGACTGGGCTTGGCACAGGGCAAGGCTGTAATGACAGCAAAGAGGTCGTGTTGGAGACTCCCATATTTGTTATTTTCTGCTTTTTCTGACTTTTGCAAAGTGTGAAGGTGAGCCATGCAGGGCTAGTGATGGTTTTTCCTCAGAACCATTGGCAATAATAGCAGATTTCAAACGTTTAGACAGTGAAATACATTAGTGTGTTACTGAAGTCTAGTAGAGCAAAACACAAATGCACCCTTTTCACTCCGGTCACATGAGCTGCCCTTTGCTTCAGGCCAGGGTAGACTCCTCTAGGTGTGTTTGTACATCCACCACAGAGCAAGTGCTTCAGTGCTGTTTTGGTGAGAGCTGTGACATGCATGTGGCACCTTGAAAATGGTTCAGCTGATCATACCAGCTGTGTTTGAGTTTACAAAGCTAGTGAGATGCAGTGCTTCTATTTGGTTTGGTGGGTTTTGGTTTTGGTTGGTTGGCTGAGTTTTTGTGAATTTTTTGTTTGGTTGGGGTTTTTTTGTAAAACAAAGCTTTCTTTAACACATTCAGGAATCTCCTATTTGTACAACAATTCAGATACAGCTCTTTTCTGTGGCTTAGTCTTCTAACATTCCTGTCTCTGATTCCTATAATATTGTTTCTAATGTTATTCCAGAGGTGAGGCTGTGCTGAGGTGCTGAATTTTTACCTTCCTGATCCACATGGTTCTGGACAGTGCTGCTGGTTAAGGGGTAAGTCATTCACATGGGTAACAGGTATGTTTTACTGCCCATTCACTCCATCGGCGTTGTAGTCAGGTAGCAGCTTTGCAAAATCAGCAGGGTTAGATCTTAGCAACAGAGGAATATGAAGTTATTTGAGGGATGTGGGAAAGGAATCTTATACATTCTGTTGTCAGAACAATTTGGAGTCTTTTGTGAGAAAAGCTATGGTAACAGCAAGGCGGAAGGGGCTAAGTGCGTTCATTTGAAAGCCTCCAGGCATTGGGAGGGTTTGCCTCAGGGATATGGGTTCTGGCCATCAGAACATTTTAATTTTGCCTTGCATTTGGGTTCAAGTGTGAGCGAGCCCTGAAATGTGGCAATCTTATAGAAGATGAGAAATCATAAATGTTTTGATCCCTCCAGACTTGGTTTGGGACTATTAGCAATAACAAAATTTGACTGATCCAATGCGACTTTTTGTGAGAAAGGAAAGATACTGCCATTATTTGTCCTTAGAAGACTGAAGCCTTAGATTTTAATGTTAAGAATACACTGCATGTTCAGTCAAAGCAGTTGTTGATCTGGTCAGTGTTAGTGTTGACATGTTTTTGTATCACTCAAATTAACATTTACAGATTTTGCAGTTGGGCTGTCACGACCTCATCAAACACCTTGAACTCTCAGTCCTCTGCGAAAAGGCTTCTACTCCTTCTACTCAATCCACAAATTGGTAGAAATCTTCTCTTAAATCCTTTATCCGCAACACTTGTTTCTTAAAATACTGGATAATTTTCTCTGAAAATATTAGTATTTTCTGGTTTGGTAGTATTGCTATGAACATCTCTGCTGAGAGGAACCTACTGCTACTGAATGATTAATATTAATTAGGTTTAGAGTTTAAGGTGCTATTTTCGTAATCCACACTTCTCCCAGTAATGCGTCTGAGTTTTATCCACATAAGGTTTCTTTGAAATGTTGCAAAATACCAGGTCTGCTACATCGACAATGTGTTTTAGCAATACATTTATGCAGCAGCAGGCATGCTGGGTAGTTTATAAGCTTTTAATGAAACGCTGGCAGATATTAGGGTTTTATGGGCTGGAAAACAGTGCAAATCAAAGAGCTTTGCTTACTGTTTATAGCATTTTTCCTCTGAATCTGACAATATTTATCTCACTTTTTCCATGTTGCATTTTGCTCTTCACATATTTACTTTCCCTTTCACTGATACATTTACAGTTGACAAAATATTTTGTATGAAATATACTTAGAGCTTCAGTATGCCCGTCAACATATGGGTCCAGTTACCTGGATAGAGCCTGAGATGATTTGTTTTGTATCCTACGTTGTCTTCAGTCTGCATTTATCCTAATGAGCATACACTTACATTTGCATCTTTAGTCAGTATTTCTGGACATTGTTAATTATGCCTTTCTTGAGGCCATGTGAGTGATCCCTAAAGGCTGCTATGTTTTCTCGCTGCTTGCTGGCTAATACCTGTGTTTATTATGCTTTCAGTAGCAAAACTCTTCTCAGAGCATATCCTCTCTATCAGTTTTGGATTTGGTTTGACTAATTTTGAGTCCTATCTGCTAAAATATTCAAAATACTTGATGGAGTAATAGTGTAGCCTTAAAAGTAAGGACTTCTGTGTGCTCTTACATTTGAAGTCCGTATTAAAGCTAGAATGAGATTAAGTCCTGAAGACTGAGTCACAGTTTAGTTTGAAAGGATATGGTAAGAGTGTTGTAGCATCTAACGGTTCTTAGAGTGCAAATATATCTTTGATTAAAAAGTCAGCCCGCAAAACTGCCTGAAATCTTCTGCCTCATCTGAATCTTTACGGACTGTGCAGCATCCCTAACTGCCATGCAAAAACACACTTATCCTGATGTTGATACTTTTCTTCTGTCCTTTGCAAAATACATTTCTTTCCTGCTCCGATGCAGTACCTCATGGAGCTTGGCTGCATTTACACAGAAATCCCTACATGAATGGGCAAAGCACTGATGCACTCACTGGTTTTCTCATCAACAAATTGAGTACATTTCAGAGTCTCGTGTAGCTACAATTAATAGTCGCCTGAGGTGACCTGAAGGAATGAGAGAGTGGATTTAACTCAGCAGTCCAGACTCGCATGGTGACACTTCCTTATCAGGGAATGATGGTTTTCTGGGACTGGATGCTGAAACACAACTAAGCTTATCTTACTGGTGGTGAGTGTAGGGAGTACCATCATTCTTCGGGTCACTGTGGCAGACTGCCCAGTTTCCAGGAGAACCATGAAAGGCTGGGTCTAGGACTGGAGTCCATTTCAGCACTAAACCAAATGTATTCCATAGCTCAGTTAGGGAGAATGGTGATTTCTGATGAGAACTCTGTTAATATTATTAGGAGGTAAAGATAAATGCCTTTGAGAAGCAGGTGATTTCTAAGTAAGCAACAGAACTTGTTTTTCAGAGCAGCTACAAATGGGAAACATAACCTTTTTTTCTCCTCAATTTTACTATACTTTTCCAGATTTATATTTTACATTCCAGTTAGATTAATACACTTTACTCGGATCATAGCAGCAGCAGCACTGTATTTTAAAACCTCGTCTTTTCCTTAGGGTGCAGAATACCTCTGTCAAAGTTGTTGAAAGATTTCCACTGACACCAGTAGACTGCAGCTCCAGCTCTGTGTATGCAGTGCTGCTGTATTTTACTGGAAACATAATTGCAGCAGTATTTCAGAATGAGCTTTTTATGTCTGATTTATTTTGCTTGATCTAGCATTAGATACCCTGTATTTGTAGTTTCAGCCTAATTATGCTAGGTGTTAATTGCTCCCTTCAGCGTGGGCGTACAACTGTGGATGGACTGTAACTTTTGTCTCAGCTCCTGTGGGAAACTACAAGTTAAGAGATTAGACCATAATCAGATCCCAGCCTGCAAATAGCAGCAGAAATGTTGCAGGAGGGGAAATGGGGGAACTTTCAGAGAATCACTTTGATTAGACTTAGTTTTGGCCTATCCTGACTAGTTGCTTCATCACAACACCATGTCCCTTTTTTTGTTTCCATTCCCTCCCCCCCTTTTTTTTCCCTTCTTTTTTTTTTCTTTTTAGGATGGGTATAGTCTGCATCGCTCCCTCCTTCTCTTCTTTTTGTTTTTTTTAGAGCCTACCTTGCTAAAAGCAAGTTTCTTGATATAATCTACCCAAAATAACGATTCCAGTACCATGAAGTTGACAACCTGGTTTGCTCTGTGTGATATTCCACTTCTCTTGCTCTGTACATTTTTCTTCTAATTGCACTGTAAACTCTTTGTGCAGGGATTTTCTACTGTTTCTGCTGATTAGTTTCCAGTTACTACTAATGATTACTGTTTCCACTGTATTTCTACTGAGCCTGTACAGTACCTGGCTCACTTGGGCATGGTCAGAGTTGGCCCTTAAGGTACCGTTGTCAAGAAGTGTAGTTAACAATTTTAGATCACTCAGGAGCAGTCTTGAAGTTATCAAGAATCTTTGTGATTAGTGTTTTTTCAAACATTTACATTTTCAAGTGTATAAAAAGATCCTTTGCTTCTGACAGCATGAATCTGTGCGCTGTATGTGCAATTTGCCCTGGTAATTACTTATGTATGGTGATAACCATAGCAACATCCCAGGTAGATAATGTCATGCAAATTACTGCAGCTCCAGGGATGGAAGATGTTAATACAAGTATGTACTCACACCCCTGGTCTTCAACATTTTGCAGCAACTCTCCTTTCCCCTCCCCCATACGTGCTGGTTTTTAAATTTCCTTTCCTCACTACGATCGAGAAAGGAAAGAAAACCTCTTCCTATTTGTCTCGTTGGTATTCACACAGGGGGAGGGAGCGAGTGGTCCTTCAATGTTTCTGTCATGAATAATTTTGTATGCACAGTGGAAATTCCACGGTGTATGTAGGGCATAAAAGTCTAGAGACTTGGATACACTGCAGGGCCGCGTTGTGCTTAAACCCAAGTTCTTGCATTTGTAAACAAGGAGTGGGAGCATGTGAGGGTGGAATTGTAGCCACAGATGTTTGGACTGAGGTGTAAACCTCTTCAAATCATTTACAGAGGATATGGGAGAGCAGCTTTGTTTTTCACAGCGGACATGCTCTAGCTGAATACTTATCAGGGCCAGTGCATTGTTACTGAAATGAAGAAATAGCAGAGAAGAGGCTGGAAACAGTTAGCCCTTGTTTGCTCATAAGCAAGAGAAACAAAAAAAATCTATGTGAATGCTGGTCTGCGTATACACTAGCCCTTGTGTAACCTTAGAACCCTGGAGGTATGAAAATAAGGTAAGCCTCTAAACTGTAACTAGAGTCTTTTGTTAAAGAGTAAAAAAATGTAGGCAAAAAATTAGTTAAGTAAAGGTTTGGTTTTTCTGGGGAGGAATGAAATTGTTGCTGATTTTTTTTTGCTTTGTGGTTAAATAGTGGGAATGTGGGTGTCAGCCTTGCCATCAGTGCTGAAGTTACTGATTACTGAAGGCTGCGCTGCCCCAGCCATTAAACGAGGAAATACCCTGATTAAAGATGGTGCAGATTTGTGGAGAGTCAGAGACTGTGCAGACAGCCAAAGGCACAGATGTAGTCAGATCCCAGTTCGTAAGGAAAATGTCCCCAAAGCAAATTGAGCTATTCATTAGGCCAGCACTGAATTGTCTTCATCGTAAAAATGTGGTCTTTCTCAAACAGAGCCATGGTGGGTAGTGGAAACAAAATTATTGAAGTCGCTGGGCAACTTTATTTGTGCTAGAGGTAGTAGATGTGGAGAGTGTTAATTAATTGGAGATTAAAATACTGCCAATCTGTATCCTGTGGTATCTGTACAGGGGTGTTTGCTACTCTTACAGGTCTGCCTACAAATCCCAGATTGTATGGTTTAATCTTTCCCTTTCTAGTTTCTCTTTGCATTAGCAGTTCAACACACTACCCAATGGTAGCACTGATAACACTTTTCAGCTGTGCCAGCCTGCCAAGAGTTGCTATTGATGGCAGTGGAATTTGAAAGCCATGGGTAATCCAGTTTGTTGTTAAACCTTGCAACAGCACTTGGAGCTACAGCCATCCGTGATTTACACTGGAGTTTTTAAAAAAGCCTCTGCTAGGATGCCTACCTAAGAAAAACAAACTGCACCAGGAAAAAAAAAAAAAAAGTCAGGCTTTTTATCATCAGAAACTATCAAGCTTAATTGGGTGCTGGAGTGTTTGCCTGTCTGTAATGGACATTTCTTTGTCATTTCTTTATTCAGCATGTGATTGCCTGAGGATGGCCTCTCCTTAGACTCCACATCACATTAAAGAGAATAGTAGATGCCTTGGAATTATAGGAATAGCCAAACTGGGGTCCTGGCAAGTTAAATACACACTCTCTTTGACATGATATTCATAGCAACAGCACAGCTAGACCTCCTGAAACCCTGTTTATAGGCCAGTTTCTTTGACTGACCAGTATCACAACCAGACCAAACACCTGACTGCAATTATCCAGCCCTCTTCTTTCCATGGTGAAGATGTCGTCTTCAGGTCTGAAATGACCTCTTCATAAATACGTTCAAGGGACAGTGGGGATCCTTACTGGCAATTTTTTTTTGTCTTATCCGTGGTCTTGTCGTTAAAGCCTATGTCTCTATGGTTTTGATTTAATATTTTTATTAACAGGGTGAGGTATTTTTAGCACTGGATTAAAATGAAGATGCTGCAAGTGACCTAGGAATGTCTGGGAAACAGTGTCAGTTAATGAAACTCATAGCACGTGCATTCAATTCAAGATCTTAAAAGTTCATCACAGAAAACTGCTGACATTGCAGAGCTTTCCGCAGAGCTGCACTGTTGTTTCAACACAGGAAAAAAGGTGTGTATGAGACATGTGCCTGGGTTAATGCCACACGTGGGGCTAACGTTGGGTTTAATGATTCTGGTTACCTGCACTAGCAAGGCTGCTGCCTTCCTCTCTGTGCTACCTAGTCTTATTTTTATTTGCTTCTAGCTGACAAAACTAAGGGAACCTGCCAGCATGTGAAAAACTGCTGTATTAGGCAGCTATGCAGTTTGTATTCATCCAGTGGATATATTTTGTCAAAAAGCAAAAGAAATAACAACATCAAATTCATATGTCAAAAAATCATGTGTGTTTAATGAATAATATTTGATGTTGATGATTTTATTTACCATCTCTTCTCCTCACTTTTTCCGCCTCGCCAGTTGCTCACCTTTGCTAGTTTATGACATGATGTTCAAGGAAATGTTGCGTTATCACATGCAGCAGGCATCAACAGAGAGAAATTGGCTTGTCATTAATAATAATTGTAAAACCAACCCTACAATAAACTCTGCTTTTGGCCACAACCTCTGCTTCCTGAGTGCAGAAGTGAAACAACATCTGCAGCTCTCATCTGTTGACCGTTTTTAACCCAGGGTTAAAATCTTCATGTGTAAAGATCAAGTGTAGATGGGGCTCATCATAGGGCTGAGAGATGCATAAAGTCTGTAGCTGCAGAGCTGGGTATATAGAGGAATGAGGGAACTCAGCTTTCTTTCCTAGCTCTTTCTTAGGGTATCATTAAATGGCAAGCTTTTGGTTCCATTTCAGAGAAGAAATGGCACAAGAAACCCTGGTACCAGTTGTCTTCCTGAAACACCCATGGATTCCGCTGTTACTCCTGTAGAGATTCTTGAAAGGCTGGTATGGCTACAAGCCAACCGTGGCTTGTATATGATATACATTCCTCTGGCTGCCTCCAGGTTCCTCCTATGTCTCAGCCTTTGGATCTGACAGTGGTTTCCCTTCTTGGATTAAGGTCCTTGTTTTGGCAAACACTGGGCCCTGGCAGCATAGCCTGCAGTTCTAAAGCATGCTACAGCAGAGGTGCTGCAGCCTCACACCTCTGTGGTTTGGTGTGTAAGTGGGAAGAAACATGAACACTCAGTCCTTAGTGGGCAGTTTGTCTTGCTGGGAGAAGAAGAACAGGGCTGTCTTGGAAATTAAAAGGAGAAACTGCCTCAAAACTTAGATATTTTTTTATTGATAATAGCTAGCACAATAATCTGATGAAATTCAGGTGTTGTAGGATAGAGGCATACCAACTGCAAAAGAATTGTGGTCCCATGTCCACTGAAATCAGCTGAAAGCATTTTAGTAACTCTAGTGAGTTTGGTTTAATTGTCAACAGTGCAAAAGAATACAGCACAGCTTTTAGGACAGGAGGTGCCATATGCTGCAAGCAGTGTGGATTCCTTTTGCTCTTTTTTGAATCACTAATTTTTATTTACGTTCGTTACACAAACAAATCATAAACTGCACACTACCTTAAATGCAGGTATGATGTATATTACTGAGATACTAGTGAGGCTGTGCTCTTTTAACCAGGCAGATGGGATAGAAGTAGGCATACTGAATGAGTTCTCAGCAAAACATTCAAATTCCTTATTTTTCCAAATCTTTAAATTCTAACTTGTCTGTTAAGGATACAAAAGTGTAATTACACTAAAACATGCTCACAAAGGACAACATATCAATTAAATTTCTTAAGACAACGTATGAGTGTCCATAGACTTGGTTGAAAGCCTTTCATACAGGGCCTTCCACTCAAGTTTTTCTGAATTTTGTTGTAGCTTGGCTGTTTGGAATTTACAAACCATTCAAGCAGAACACACAACAACTGCAGTTTTGTGTGTATAAATAGTGCTCATGTAGGAAGGGTTAGCTGCTTAAATATATTAATTAAGGAAGTCTACATTTCCAATCATTGTTTTCTTTTGTAGCCATCAGGGCTGCAGCACACCAGTTCCTAACTCTTCACAAGTATAGCAAACTAGGTAGGTAAAACCAAAACATCCATGGAAAACCATATTAACCAGTGCCAGAATTGTGAAATGAATAGAAGGTTATTTAGATAAACTGAGTTCTGGACTGAATCTATCTACAGTACACAGTTGTAAATTCAGTGAAGCAGACAAGCTAATTCTTTGCTGTGAAGTAATTTTGGAATGCATCTATATGCAGTTTATGTTTAAATATAAATATGAGATTACTTTTTAGGTTATGGCATAGAATAATATAGGCAAAAAACATTACAGCTAGGGCCTTCTATGAGTGAAAACTGTTGTGTCAAATATGGTTAGTTTAGTAGAGTTGATGGGCTTTATTCAAGGTTCCTAGAACTTATCTGCCAAGCATAAATAATTATTTAACAACTAATAGGGCAAGGCCAGAAATATAATAGCTTTTATGTTGAAATTAACATCAAGTGATCTGTAGACATCTGCTAAGCAAGCCAAATGTGGTCTATGTGCTGTATGTTTTGCCTCACTGCCTCAAAATAACAAGCAGTGCTTATATTTGGAGGGGCAGTTTTCCTTGCTGAAGTGGAAAAAAATGCTCTGATAGAAAATCACTTGCACTGTTAGGATCAAGTGTGTGGTGAACATTAAATAGCCCTACAAATTTAAATAATGCTCAACGCTGAGATTTCATCCTTGCAAATGCTTGTTTCCTCATGTGTGCTTACTGTGGTTCAGAGGGAAAGTCCTTTCTTTTCTAGAAAGAAAACAAAGTTTCACCCAGTATATTGCAGCTCTTAGCTGTTGCAGATTTCTGGGGTCCAGTAAGCGTGGAAGCCTGAGCTCCAGTGAATTTATCTTTCCAAAATTACCAGAAGGGTGAGGGAAGCATAAGAAAAGCCACAGCATCAAGAAAGCCCGAAAAAGTTCCAAGTAGCAAAGAGCCTTTCCAAGCAGATACTTGCTGCTGCCTTGCAGAGATCTGCATTGTGTGTGGAAGTATTCGGGTTATGTGGATGCCAGAACAGAATCTGTACTTCCTTTGCTTGAGAGCACCACTGTTGGCATGGTTTGCTTGCTTTACTGGCTCTCGCAGTTCATCTGCTTTCAGGGCCAGCTATTGGATCTTTGGCATCTTCTCTAGGGGTCTTGGCCTTTCCTCTGTTTTAAAAGTATTAGGAGGAGGTTGAATTGCTGAGCGGGCAACGTAATCTTTGTGAGGCCAAGTCTAAAGATGTTAGTAAACTGAAAGGGTTGCACTGGCAATTTACCATGTACTTTGCAGGAATGAAAGAAAGACTCATATTCATTGTGCTTATGTATGCTCAAGTTCTTTATGTCCATATTTAGATCTATTAACCCAATAAGATTAAGCCAACTTGACTTTCTTGAATGAACAAAGCAGTAAATGGCAGAGCTTCAACAACAGACCCCATCAATGTGTTACTACCACCAGCAGCATGACTAACACTGGACCTGAGATCCTGTGGGGTTTGGCAGTGACACAGAAGACGTTGTTCTGAACAAGCTGGATTCCCTTTCGTACAGGAGCCTTGGCACCGACCTCGCTGGAAGCTGGCTGAGGCTTTTATGGGGGTGATGAAGGCTGGGCTCTGTGCTGGACTCGGTGCCTCTGCCCCAGGCCTTCCTGAATATAGGAATGCAGCCTCAGGCTGCTCTGGTTTGCACTGCCAGGAGTGCCTGGGGACTTTGCCTGCCAGCTGGGTTAGCCATAACACACAGTGCTGCAGCCAAAGTCAACTTCCCCTTGTGAGGGCAACTGCAGCAAGGAAATATCAGATGCTGTCTGGGACAGTTCTCAAACCACAACTCACCCTTCCCAGCAGGGATTTCCACAGCAGATAAGTGGCAGCAATCTCTGCCCTGTGCTGGCAATTCCAGAGGACAGAGTTAGAGGAACATGACAAAGTGTCTTGGGGGGAAAGAGCTGTTGCAGTGGCAAATCGAGACTTCTTCACAAGAAACCAGGTTTTGACTGTGTCATTTTTCTTTGCTGCTAAAAAGCACAAATGATGAGAGGAAGGAAATCCCCTTTGCAAAGGCCTCTTCTTGGATTTCTGTATTGAAGCAGCATGCAAGAGAGTTAGGAGTGTCCTGGGGCAGGAACGCTACATGATTTTGTGCATGGATGAGGCTCCTTGTAGTCCAACAGAGCTAAAGAGAGCAATATCCAAGCTGGATGGAGAGTGGACCACCAGTTCTGTTGTTTGGGTATTGCAGCCTTGACTGTTGCAAGAACTGAGTATGAGACACTATTCTAGGTAGGAATTCATCCAGTGTGGGTGAGGAGGTTTCTCTGTACAATTTGATCTTAGCTTTCTGTGGGAAACGTGCATGGCAAGTTCCGAATTGCAACACGTAAGAGCTCCTAGGCTTGTGCAGAGTGTGTGGAACAGCTCATTCAGCTTTACTCAGATGATTAGGTTACTGCTTTTAATACAAAATACATGGCAAAACAGTCATTTCTATGCATGTTCTAGCGTGGTACATTATTGCATTTTAGCACTTGACATCAGAGTAATTTACACGCAGTCACTGCTTTGTCTTCCATGAAAAACAAACCCTCTACAAGCAGATGGAAGAAGTCTGCTAAAGATTTCACATTATTAATGTTTACAGCTTTTGTTGTAGTGCTGCCTGTTAATTACCACGTTTAAGAGCGTGCCCTTCTGTGGGGGATAGGCATCTATTTGGAATGATGCTTCTTGAAAAAATGTTGACACTAATTCAGAATTTCTGCATCTTGAAAGATTTTCAGACCTAATTCTGCTCTTAAACAAGGTGCAAGCTGGGACTAAGCCTGCTGAAGAAGGTGAAATTGGCCTAATTTAAAAATGGCTCTAGGGAAGAATCAGACTCTCTGATTTCAAAGGCTCCTTGCGGTCCTAGTGCAATACAAGTCACTGAGAAAACAGGCCATGTGTTGGAAGGGGCACTTTTGCTAAACTTGTGAGCAGGGACTGGCCAAAGGAGTCTGTATGTAAATCTGAAGCTGTCTTCTAGTGCTTACCTCATTCAGAGAGCAACATCTTCCTCTTCTCCCTGTGGAGTGCCTTTACTGTAGTCAGGCATTTTACTGGGAGTGCAAAAATTACTGGTTAAAGAGCAATGCTTTCTTGTGTCTATTTTCCCTCTGAAGGTGACTCCAACTGTTTGTTTCTTCATCTGACTGTCCATCATGCCTCTATCTGGCCATTTCTTTCTGTGTGAGTGGAAAACCCTGCAGTGTCTCTGAGTGCAGACACAGTAATCATCAAGGAGCTGTGCCTGGCCCTACACATAGGGGCACCACACAGGTGATGGAAAGGTGAGGAAAGGTAGCATCACTCAGTGGAAAAGGCAGGACAGTGCTTAACTTGGCACCATGCCCTGTTCCCTACACCCCCTTGCTTTACTGTTGTGGCAAACTGGCAGGGAACCTGGGCCTGAGAGGTGCTGTGCAATTGTTAGGAAGCAGCTTTGTCTGCCTCATTGGTATGTGAGATGTGGCCAGCCCCATGCTTAGTTTAACATCTTTTGGTTCTGTGTGCTGCTCTTTGAAGAGTGGAATTACTACGTGTTCTAGAAAAATTACAGTTTGTCTGTCTTTTATGCATCTGTCTCTCACTGTGATCAGGGACTCTTTTTTGATTTAGGGCTGTCTTTATCTTCATAGGTCTATGTGGCAAAATGAAGGTGTGACTGCAGCATGTTGGCCTGTCTTCATTTAAATGCCAGAGGTAATAGTAGAAGTGAGGATGCAGCAGCTTTGGCTAGCAACCAAGATATAAAGTCTCCAGAGACCTTGTGTATATATCTCAAGGTATGTTGGCACTGCAGCAACTGCTGCTTGCAGGGATACCCTGACCACAATGTTTATTGCTCTACTTGGGTGGGTTTTGCAGCTTGTCCTAAGTACCACATAGCTGTGGATGGGATGCACCTGTATTAGCTAATGAGACAGTGTTAGCACATATGGGATCAACACAAAGAGACTAAAGATAGAAAATGAGGCAAAGAGAGGACTGGCTCCAGCTTTATGGCTGGCATGTCAGAGGAGGGATGGGGACAAAGCTATGCTCCCATTCCAGTGCTGGAAATACAAAGCCATGCCAGAAAAATGATGACCAGGACTGTTACAATCCTCCCATGGTGCCTGATTCTAGAAGAAGCAAAGGCGCTGGCAGAGACTGTCATGCTGCAGAACAACCTACCACTGACTCAGAAGAGGTAGAAATAAAGCATGAAAAGTGGGCCTCAAACCCTAAACAATAATATACGTATGTTACCTGCCACAGGCTGATCCCTGGAGCTCTGTTTCACCCAGTGGCATGGCTTAGGTAAGCTGTCAGGGTTGTGAAGGTCCACAGAGCTGAACTGAGCATCTGGGCTCTGCAGTGGCAGCCAGTTCTTCTCCTCACAGAACTGCGTCTGCTTGGTGGAGTCTAGAACTTGGATCTGTCATCCTTGGAGGTGTTTTTTGGATGCTAAAACCAACACCACCTTTCTGTGCCCATTTCTTCTCCTGAAACAGGCCTCAGCTTCGCATTCAGTCCAGCAGAACGGGACTTTTGTACTTGGAAACAATCCCAGTCTTTTGACTAACAAGCTTTATCCCCAGGGCTTCTTCTTGCATTTTACTTCTACTGCTGACTTTTCATAGGGTAACGGGAGGGATTTCCACATGGAGTTGACCCTTGTATTATACATTTGCATCTGCAATACGGGCTCTAAATGAGGTGCACGGCAGTTTCCTGGGAGTCGCTCCGGGTGCTCCTCAGCTGGCGGACGCTGCCTTTGCGTCACAGGCAGGAGTTGCCGCTGAGCTGGTCCAGCTCTGGGACAAGGCTGTATCTTCCTGAATCCGTGTTCTCGTCACGCGCAAAGAGCACTCCGGAGTTTTGGCAAGCCTTGCTGAGGCCAACGGGAACGAAGAAACATCTGAAAATCAGGAGAGCTGTAGCGTGGCCCTGCCTTGGAGCGCTCGGTTTGCCGCAGGCGGTGCTCGGTGCCCGGGGCTGCGGCTGCTGCCGGTTCTGCAGCTGCGCCCCCTGCTGCCGGGCGGGCACCAAGCGCCTCCCTCCTTCCTGCGCTCCCACTGCCCCACCGGGCACTGTAGGTTACCCCAGCTCTTAGCACCCGCTTTTACCCTTCCGTTCTTCCTTTTACACCCGATTCTATACGGTCCTTGTGTTTGCCGTATCTTGCGTTGATTCCAGGCTCTTTGGGGTAGGTATAATCTTATCTCTGCTTGTAAAGCGCTAAGTAAATTTACACACAGCGCAAGCGCTCGATAATAATAACCCTGAGCTTTTGCTTCTGCTAGCACTGGATTTCGAGAGCTCTCTGTGAATCCGAATGAGAAAAAGTTACAAAGGCAAAGGTATAATTAGAGTCCTTGAGGTGGTTTTACCCTAATCTGAGGAAGGTGACTATACTGGGGTTTTCCCCATCTTTAGAAATGAGAACACCCGAGGGAAGTCTGCCTAGAATAAGAAAGAAAATAAATGTAAGAATTTTTAATTGCCCGATACTTGTAAAAAGGGTAGGGCATTAAACAATGTATGAAGAGACTTTTTATTAAATTGAACTGCTGCTTTTATGAGTGAGATGAGCACAGTCATCAGGACTAAGGCTTATTTGAATAGCAGAATTTGACTGAGACCAGAGTGCTTTTGGAGCAGAAAAAGACTTTTATGTCTAAAGGTTTTCTTTTTTATATACTTTATGTATCATTTACAGCTTTTAGAGATATTCTGCAAGGTACTTCAGGTCATGTCTGTTTTCAGTAACAGTTCTGTTTCAGTCAACATCAACATTACAGAATCAGGATCTAGACCATCAACTTTTCTTCCCCTAGAACAAACCGGCAGTGAAAACAATCACTATCTCCCCAGCTAGCTTATTTTAGAAGAGTTTGCTAGCCTGCAGTGATACATTACATTGCATTTGGGATTAGAGAAGGACTCGAAACAGCAAAATTTGGGTCTACAATGAGATTCCAAACTCTCACCCTGTGAGGTTACTTTAGATTCATCCATTAAAAATCTGTAATCGAGAGTGCATGAATGTATGTGTTATTAACCCTGCTTAGAGGATAGGGTCTGTGCAGGTACAAGTACAGTGAAATGTGTGATTGTTTAGTTTGGGAGAGTGGGGGGGTTGATATCATTTGTTACAAAAGTGAATAGAGTTAAATTTCTGGCATTATCTGAGATGAACAGAGCTGTTTCTGCGACACCTACTCAGCAAAAAGCTAGCAAAACTGCCTTCAGTGGACATTATGAAACCCTTTGTATTTGTGACATAGCATGTGTTTTACATCTAGGCTTGTAAAAATTTCATTAATAACAGATTTTTAAGCCTCAGTATGTCTTTTTGACAGGCTGGTGGGATAGCTAATAAACAGTGTTGAGCATCTGCAAATTTCCTGCATATGGAGAGTTGGAATCACAGTGAAGCAAGATTTTAAAAGTCTATAAACAAAAAGTTGCTTGACTACAGATACTTAACAGATAACAAAGATACTTATTTTATTCATGAATAGAATACACTTTCTCTTAGATCTTAATTTTTAAGAAGATGTTTGGATTTCTTAGATGAGTAAACGTGTTTGCTTGTGTCTCTGCCTCATTTGCTTTGTGCCTGTGTAACCCACCAGGGAGAGCACAGCAGTTTTTGATATTCTCAGAAGGGGTGAATGTACCTTGCTTTGAAGATGAGGGAGGCACAGTAGTGGTTCATACACCGTGTGCAGGTTCTCCATAGAGGTTACACTTCACCCTGCAAGAACTTAAAATGTCATGACTGCCACAAAGTACAGTGATTCCAGAAACTAAGTGCACATCATACAAAGTAAAGAAGCGAGAGAACAATCTACCTGCTGCATTTCTTGATGCCTTTTGAGTTATCACCATACATGTTTCAGATACGTATTACATTTCACTGCAAGGTACTAAGAAGCTGGAAGTTACCTTCTTTGTTTTCTTAGTGTAAATCATCATTGTCGGTTCCTCTGACGCCAGAGTCATTGCAGTGGCATGTGTAAGGACGTGCTCTGGCTTTACCTTACAGGCAAGACAGTCCTTCCCTTTCTAGCAATATTAGTATTCATTTATCCTGGAATCCAGCAGCACCCAGGCAGAGACATCTGGTAACGACATCTGTGTGGCCACTAAGTCTTCTGGTGTCTGTAATATTTGTGTATGAGTGCAAAGTAGCTTCAGATGTTTAGGAGATTACAATAGTAATGAAAGTATGTTTTTCTTGAGGATTTCTATAGGCAAGTGGGTCATCTTTTATTATACTTTTGTTTGCAAATAATGTAATAAAGACTGGCGAACTGGAATCTGGGCCTCTGAAGAAAGAAGCATCGTGACAGTCTGTGTGGAAAGTATTGCTTCTGTTATTAGGTACAGGTCATAAAGAAATAGGGCACTCTGGAGTGATTGATTAATCTTTTCTTAAAATGCTTGTTAATAATGTGGTGACCCTTCATAAACATGGCAGTCTGACGTACGTCTGACTGTGTCTATGCACGGGCTCCTGTCAGTCTGCTCGCTCAAGTACGGGGCACAGCCATTATATAGAGGCATTTTATTGTTGACCCAGGGTTTTAGCTAAGCATGTTAGAAAGATCTGAGTTAGCCAACAATTCGAATTTCCCTAAAGTACATGGCTGAGGTAAGATTTGTAGGGGGAAGTTATAAGTTTATTAAATTTAATGCTAGAGTTTGAAAAAAAAAAAAATACACAACAGTCTTAGGCGTATGAACCATCCTTAGGGCACTGCAGAGGGATTGATGGCAGCATTTGCTACGTTGAAAGCTCAGTGGATATGAACTTATGTCTGTTTGGCTCAATTACTGTGCTCTGAGCAGTGTAATTTAAATATTTTGTGTTTCCGGAAGGTTAACGTTGCTGGTACACTTCATGCTCTTCACTGTAAAAAGCAAGCGCTTTAAAAACAAGTGACAATCTTCCATTTGCCACTATGCAATCAGTGAAACTGTTCTGTGAAGATTGAAATTTCCAAGGCTAAAGTAAATTTGAGTGGAGTACTTAAATTTGTTAGGCTCCTCCTGTAGTCCACATGAAACAAATGCAGAAATGACAGTGTGAAACTGGTGAGAAGGGGTAGGCAACCAAGCTGTGGGCTAAATTTGCTTAACAATACTTTCTGTACAGGGAAGGGCTGTGGTCTGAAGGTAGAATTGCCACCTTTGCATAGTTTAGAAACACACGTAAATGAGCTGATATCCCTGGGGCAGACACTTACAGAGTGGTGCCACCAGGTTACAAATTCTGCGGCTTCCCTGGGAGCCGAAATGCTGCCACGTCACCAGTACCAATGTCCCACATTCAACCTGGAGCAAGCCATAGTTTTACTAACAATGAGTACCCTCTGTGTAAGTCAAGTGCCCTTGAAGATCTATGTCTGTTGACATGCTTATGACAATAATCCCTTCCCCAGGTATGCTTTCACAAATGATTGGGAATCCTGGTGAGGTATGGATTACTCAGTGTTCTGCAGCAGTGTAAGCACACATCCAGTGAGGGAGAGCACAGACACAGACAAGGTGCTGGGAAGCTGATTGTTGCATGGTGAATTAACTTAATCTATCCTTGCAGGGATTTGTTCCTGTAGTTGCATTCCAAGATAAAATACCAGTCTTAAATTTTGTCAGAATTTTAAGTAAAGCTCATTTTGTGGTATTTATTTTAGATATTACCACTAGTTTCATAGCAAACTTTTTGGAAGTCCGTCTGCGATGTAGCATACGTCACAGAATGGCTGTATATATTTAGATTATCTTCTTGACTTCCAATCACTTCAATTAAGTGATCCATGATTTTTATGTTATAGGACATTGCAAAAGATGCACCTGCCAGTTTTATTTCTGTTTTGATATTGTTGGAAGAGGTTTGGAAGTTTAATCTAAGTATATTCCTGAAAGTTGAGATGCTTCTCTGAGTCTTTCCAATTTGCTAGAGGAATATTTTGATCTTTGTTTTGCCGGAGGGCAGCCCAGAGTCTTAAAGGTCCTTTTGAGACTTACAACCTCTGATTCTTGGAATCAAAATGTAGAATGCAAGTTATGAGCACCTATATGGGGATTTCTAGCAAACTCAATGAAAATCTTGTAAGAAATATGTGCTGTCACATGCTGTGTTGTCTTCTGGGCAGATCAGAAATATCATGCATCAACATTTCTCATGAAATAGCTCTATTTTTGACTCATTAGCATGTGAACAGAAGCTGGACATGACATGCAAAAGAAAATCAAATGCGATCAAGAAGAAATCTTTGTTTACCCATTTATGGAGTGGCCATTTGTCAGTATCTGGTAAGTACATACCTATTTTAGGGAGCAGAAGAACATTTGAAATGTGCCACTCATATGTGATTTGAGTCCTAAATGTTGCTTGTGGTTATGAGTCTGTCTTGAGCATATTGCTGTGTGCTGCCCCAAAGCCTTTAGATCACATAAACTTATCCTACATTTAATTTTCTTTCAGTTGTAGTATTAATTCAAGGGTTGTTCCAGTTTGTTTGCTGAAAAAATTCTGATTTTTCTTTGCATTTTGCAAACCTCATCGTTTTGGAATCCTAAATGAACTGTTAAAAGAACTATTTATTATAACCCTATTATATGGATGTATTTTGACAAAGAATGTGCATGAGCTTGATGGTGCATCAAGGCAAAAAAACCCCTGCAAATGGTCTTTGACTTTAAGGAAAAGACTTGAACCACTGTCAAGATCAAAGTATATTTCATGTGCGAGAGTCCTGATTCAGCAAAGCATGTAAAAAAGAATTTCAGGCACAGTGAGCTTTAGTGGTAGCCACTGCACATGGTTGTATTTACTGCTGTGATTCTTGCTTCTCAAAAATCCCAACAAAACATTTTCCCATAAGCTAGTCATCAAAAATACTGTAATCCTTCTCCTTTTTCACATTCTCACTCCGTGTTTCTTACATAGTTTGTATTATTCATAATGATTTCCTTTAATCTGAAGGACTTAAAGCTTTAAAAGTTTTGCATTTGCATATCTGTTTCTCTTGGTAAATGCACTTAGCTGACAAGGAATAGCTTGTGTGCTTTTCCATCTCCTAGTAATCTTTTATTCACGTATGCTTTATGCAGTAGACATATTCACTGCTCTTCCTCCTTCTCCATCACCAAGAGTCTTAGACTATGTGTGCTGACACCAAAAATTAAAGCAGTACTTTTTTACTTAATGCAAAATGCCTGGTAAGACACTCTGACTCCCTACATCCCTCTTTGTTTTTCAAGCAGACCAGTGTTGTAAGAGAACTTTCAGACAGACAAACGTTTTATGGCAATAGTGCTTTATGTTTTTGTAACACCCTTCTTCTAAGGGTCTAAGATGCTTTACAGCAGTAATAAATTAAGCCTTACAGCATCCTATGTGGTAGGTAACTATTATCCCCATTTTATGGGTGCCGGACTTCATGCAATAAGTTGCATTCAACATGCCAGCACACTATGAACAGCTATTCAGGGTTTCATCATGTGAATGCTGTCTACAATGGAGTCTATAAAAGAGGTACCTACAAGGCCAAGCATTAGGACTTTTAGGAGCAGTGTGTCTTTGGGCCTTATGCAGAGACCTTTAAGAAAAAGTTTGTGAAGAAAGCTGTGATTAGACACTAAGAAAAGTCTTGGAAAGTTTTAAACATAAACCCCCCAACTAATAAATAATGGAGGTTCGGCAGCCTGGAAAGAAAGCTAGTGTGGAAGAAGGTTTGGGGGAATCAAAGGAAAGGTTTTAGAGTGGAGGAGCCATGACCAGATTTTCCTGGGTGCAGTCCAAAATGTATAGCACAGTCTGGCCTCCCTGTAATACCACAGTTGAGATGAAAGGTGTGACTGTTGTTAACAACACTCATTCCCAACCTGAAAGCTAAATACCTATGGGCAGCTGTAGTAAGTTAGTTTTTAAATCAGCAGAAGAACTGGTCTGCACCTCTGGGTGGTTATATAGCAAATCAGACTTGAGCAGTGTATTTGCGTCTGAAACAGGTATCTGACTGGATGCACCCCATAAGCTCATGCAAGTTTGCTAAAGCTTCTTACGATCTCTTTTGCTTAAGTGTTTGAAGTCTCTTCAAAATCTGCAAAGATTATGGCTACTTAGTTTTGAGGAAACACCAAATCGTGGAAGAAACTGTGACACCAAATAATCTTGTGACCTGAAATCACAGCATAGGTGCTCTAATTTGGTGGCCAGCCAGCAAGGCCTGAAAGGCTGGCTTGTGAACTCGAAGGGAAAAGCAACCAGTTCATTTGGAAAGAACAAAGCCACTACCTTGCAGAAGACATCCTATATACCTATGTCTATACCTTTCAAAGGGGGGAGATTCTCATGCAGAGTGCATAGGAGAATAGCAGTAGAAAAACATTAAAATGAAGCTCAGCCATTGTGTGGATGAGCATGTACAGTGTCATTGTCTGGATAAGCAGGGGTCAAGCCATTGATCAAGGGGGGACCTCTCCCAAGATGAATTAACATCACATGATAAATTCAGTGCTTCCTGGCATGCTTTTTGTTAAGTTGTTAAAAAATCATATCATATATAGGAATAACCTCATTACTCTGTTGTGATGAAACAAGGAATGCAGACACCAAGGAATATCTTCTGTTCTGAAATATTCATAAGTTTTTTTGTTTTCTTTTTCTACTGACACAAACAGTCAAAAAGCAGCCTGGAGGAAATGTCCTTCGCTTTTGGGAAATGAGTTGGTAATTTATTCACATAAGGCCATGTAGTCATTTTGAATTAGCACAGTGTGGAATCTACTAATAAAATGAAGTCAGTTTACATTTTAAACAACCTTTAATATTTGTGAAAGTAAATATCCCTTAATTTCTCAGCAATTTAGATGTAATGGAAATTGTCAGAAATTTTAATTTCTCCTCGTTTAGCTCACTCACAATGGCTGTCAAACAGTCAAGTGATATGACGTAAAGTACTGCTAATCGTTTCAGCACAAGACAGTACTTCAAAGGTAAGGCAAAGGATGTGCAGACACTAATGAAATTTTATTATCAGAACATAGAATTAGAATTGTGACAAGAGACAATGGTGGCAGTGACATGCAGCTAGAATGTTAAGCTTCTGAAATCTCCAAGCTGAGTCTCACAGACAAAAATAGCTAGAGCTACAGACTTCTTAATAATCTTAAATGGAAATTGAATGGGCTCAATTAATCAAATGAACAAACTATGGGGAATTACAAAAAAGACTCATTCTGTATTTTCAGGCTATTAACCTGTATGGCCATTATGTCCTGTTATAATGGTGTGGTTTGCAACCCATGTGTTGCTTCTCTGAGAGTACTTGGGTTTGTAATTCACGGGGAAACATGTAAAGCTCATAAGACAGCATGGCATGATAGTGTTTGTAAGCACAGGCTTGGGCAGATGCCACTGAAAGCAGGTCTTGTTTCACATGATCAAGCCAATTCTGTCTATGAAATAGGACTGCATTTTTCTGAAGAGGTGGGCATGAGAAGTTTGCTTCAAAGCAAATAATTGGTGCCCAGAATATCCAAGGTTAAATGATTAATTCAGCTAACTTAATGGCTATCTGTTACTATTTTGGTGTTCACTAAGAGTGTCTACTTTACAGAGAGTCTGTCAGGTGTTAAAGAAGAAAAAACTTTGATGTTAGTGTGTTCACTTGAATTTAGTCCTCAAATATTTGTAAAGTAAATGTCACTGTCCTCAGTGCACTCTCCTAAGTCCCTGGACTGTGGTAGATGTTCTGGGTTTTTCTGTGAGCCTCAGCAGCTGCAAGAGGATATGGAAAATGCCACCTGGAATTTATTAGGTTTGGTTCTTTCTGAATATCTGTTAAGCTTGGGTAAGAGTGGTCAAAGTCTGGAAAATTTTGTCTCCTGGGCAGGGCACCTGTCCTCTGCTGTTAGGAACCTGTCTCTGATTCTCAGAGCAGTCCGACTGACAATGGCATCAGAGATGGAATAGTATTTGAGAAGGGTTGGATACAAAAGATACTCATTGTGATATTCTACAAGTGCACTGTTTTAGGGAATGTCTGTTCCCCAGGAGTCCCGTACAAATATGAGGACTTTATGAAAACTCACACCCAGCATGGATGTGATAGTAGGGAGCTCTTCTGCAGCTTCCACAGGACACGATCCAGCAGGGAGTCTGCAGTGTCAGGCACTGACTTTCCCTCCTCCATCTGCAGAGTAGCTGTTGGCTTTGGGGAATGATACAGAAGTGCTTAGAGTGTAGAACTAAGACTGGAAAACTGTTACCAGACTCCTCCAGTGCACTGGATTAGTGCACATTCCATAATTTCTAGCTTCATTTTAAATGGGGATGGAAGGTGCATTGTTTTCTTTAGGAGATACTTCTGCACTCCAACAGATCTCTCAGCAAGAAGTGAGGCTTTCCTCTGTGTAGTGAAAAGGTCACAAAAATCATGTAAATTATTAGTCCTACCATGTAATTCCATCAACCTGGCAGTAACACTGGTTTCTAAATAAACACGGAAGGCCACATTAATCACTAAGAATTTGCTTTGGCCTGGCAGGTTAGTCAAGATTTTGAGTGCTTGTCGTGACTGTCTATGCCTGGTGCTTTCTGCTCAGAGCTGCTGCTTTTTTATTCCAGGGAATGGGACTGAATCCCACCATCCCTTTTCCTATTCTCTGTCTATGGTGGCTGCATTTTATCTTTTCCATTTTTTCCTAAGCCCTTCCTTTTTGTTTATCCTCTCTCTCTTCCATTTTCTTCCTCTGTAGTTTTTATTCTTGCAGAGGCCATCTCCAGAGAGTCCTAAAATAGATAACTCATGTTCCCTCGTGCTATTTCCTGTGCCACACTGCCACTCCCCTGCCAGCGCTGAGTGTAAACATGTAAGGATTCAAGCTATGCTAGTACAGATACTTGCCAAGGGCAAACTGTAACCCAGAGTGCTTGATCATTAGCTGAAAGCAAACTGCACATCGTACATGCACATATGTTGTCTGTTTACAGTTTTGATTCCATTGCTAAGTTATGCAAGTCTACCAGTCAGGGAACAAAACCAATACCACATATGTTTGGTGACTAACCGAACCCATGATTTGTAAGTACTTAAAAGCTTGTATTCCACTTAGTAATGCAATTTGAAACAGAGGTGACACATGGTTTGAAAATATTTTGCATGTTGTGTTAATAGTATTAAGTCCAAAGAGAATTCTGAATGGGCAATATTCATCATGTTGCTGCAGGGAGAGGAAACATTGCCACATGGCAATCCAGCCAGCACCCTGCACACCACCAGTATCTGCAGCAAAGTGTTTTGCAGAATTTAACTACTAATGGTTTCTACTAAGTTCCAGATTCTCACAGTTCATATGCAGCCGAGTACATCAGAAAAGTGGTCATTAAATGAATACTTGTGACTTGTTTGTTCAGGAAAGAGGGTCTGTTCTCAGACCTCTAACCCAGGAGCCGGAGGTCCCAGACCATAGTGACATGGCCTCTCTCCTCCACCAACGACCCGGGGATAGCAGCTCTCCCTTCACTAATGAGGATGTGGAGGATTAATGAAGACTATGATATGCTTATGGGATCACAGAGCTGTTTAAAATGGATGGTGCTGCCTGCCACATCCACTACTGGTTCCACCAATACCTTAAAGCCCCCATCACTGATGTCAGTGAAACTATCTGAATGTAGGAGTCTCACCTCAGCGGCGAGGGAATATGTGACTGCCTGGTAGAAAGCTTCTTATCTCCCTGTGGCGTTCTTGAACAATGAAGCTTCCCCTAATCTGCAAAACCTCTTGCATGGAACATTCACACATACTTTGGAAGGGCTGTTAATGACACAAAATGGGATGCAAGAAAAATTCAGATTAAAAATGTGTTATTGGGAGCAAGTCATTGTTGTCCTGGCAACAGCAAGCATCTGGGGATTTTTTTTTTTTTTTTTCTTTTTTTTTTTTTTTTTGGGCTTTGCATTGGATTTTCAGTGCTGTGCAAGAGGCTGCTCAGGCTTTAGGTGTTCCCCTGAGTTATAATGGCCAGGTTTGTCCTTCAAATAGAATTTCATGCGGTAGTCTGAAAGGGAGGTCTTGATGCTGATTTTTCTCTCACTGGACTCAGGTTGGTATAACAGTGCCTTAGCAGAATCAAGTTCATTCTTTGATGAGAATGTCTCTCTTGGACAATGACCTGCTGTTCAAATTTTAGTTAAAACACACTTATGTGCTTCATGGAAACAATAGTTCTTGGAAGTGAAAAGCTTTATATGCAGAGGGAAATTATATGGAACTTGTTTCTCTTCAAATTAAGGTGGCTCTGGGAAGATCGATACAAAAGCTGAAGAGCTCACACCTGGCTTATCTTAGTGTATTGGTACTAGTATCGTGTATCAGACTGGGAAAAATTAACAATTATTAATCTGTACCTCTCCTAATAGAGATGAAAATGCAAGAACAATATTTTGGTAAGGGGGAAAAAACCTTGAAATTGTCATAAACCTCTTCTCTTCACCTTTAATACAACCTCTTGGTTTTTAATTACTCCTGTAAAGTGGAGCAATCACAGGATCCTCCTGTGACATTTTCAAGTTTTCTGTCTGCTCCACTTACGAGAAACAAATGGGTCTGCTCAGCTCCATCTAGATTGAGTTTTTCATGAAGTCATTACTTCTGTCACAGGGACTATTTTCAAATTGAAAAATCTGAAACAATAAATGATGGTGAAGCAGTTAATAACTGTTAAGAAATCACATTTGGAAAATTGCATTTAAGCAATAACCTTTCTCCCTGTAATTAAATGACAGAAAGGTCCTGGTTTTAATTAAGTCAGCAATTTATAGTTATGAAGCTATACTTCACTATGCAGATTAGAAGATGATAGGTCACAGAACACCCTGAGTGCATTTTTAGCGGAGCTGATCTGGTAATTACTCCACTGTTCAGTGGTGACCACAGTGAACCGTATCTCTAGATTAAACAATTTTCTTTTCCCTGCTCCATGATGTATAACCAGGATGAGTAAATGTACCACTAGGACTGCATCGAACATCTTTAAATTAAAATGGATTTTAAATGAGGGGGCATGAGCGAAGAAAGTAATGTTTGAAGAACAGCGGTAGAAATGAATGGGCCACTAGGCAAGTCTTGCAAGCAGAGAATATATCATTGTTTTACAGGGCTTTCTATCTTGCGCCTGAATGTTTGGTGCAGATTTATGAGGAAGTAAAATGCTAATGTTAGTGTATTTATAAACATATGATGGGGGTTTCATCTATAATTTATTCCCAGGCCCTGCATTATGCAGCCTATGAAAGAAATGAAATGCTGTGTTGGACAGCGAAAGAGTTCATTAATACAGCTTTCACATTTTATTTAACTAACCCCTAGCTCATATTACACATTGATTATTACATTGTGAGATGTTTTTGAACGCTTATTGTGTTCTGTTCCTCAGGCCTTTTGCTATGCTAGCTACTTCAGTAAGATTTCAGCAGCACTCAACTGTCTTATTTCAACTAGCACTAAGTATATTCACTTGGCCTTCAGGCATATGAACAATGTATGTATATTTATGGATTTTATTTTTTTTTCTGAAAGAGTTGGAGGAACAGAGGTAGAATTCAATATTACCATTTATTAGTAAAATCTGTTATTTTAGTTAGATACTCATTAAATAACCTACACTCAAGTCGCAGCACAGAATCAGTTCTAATCAAATGTAACTACAGTGTTGAACCAGAGCTTGTAAATAGGAAATATTCAAATAGCACTTTAGTTTGCAGTTACTACTTCCTCTTACTCATAAACAAACTAATTCATTGACCAGAATATCTTCTTTAATGGGTCAAATTAGCTATCAGTGTAAATTGCTAGCACTATTTAGAAATCTGTTGAGATTTGCCAATGCACCAGCATAGAATTTACTTACAGAGCTCAATTTTCCTGTATATTAGAACAGAGTATGTGTTGGGGAGGGGGGGAGGGGGTGGCATGTATGGAAAGGGATAAAAAGCCAGTTACAAGATGATACTTATGAGAGCAGACATCAGTAACTATTGACATTAAGTGAAGACAGCAGATGATGTTTTTCAAGCTTACTGATACAAATACTTACTTACAACTTCTTTTTCCTCTGTTTGCTGGGTGATTGGTTTATTTTTATTCTCACGTTTTTGCAAGCCTTATTCTGATTCTCTCTGACTTTAACGGGAAAGGGCTTCAGCCAGCAGTAGGCAATGGCAGGATTCTTTCAAGGTTGAATCTGTCTAAACTGGACAAGGAAAAGAAAGGCGAGAGTAGCATCTCCCAGGCCCAGCTACTGGTGCCTTTTCTTCCAGGTGTTGGGGAGGTGGGAGGTTGTGGCATCTTTTTCCATAGATCCATAGCTTTAGACTTGCTGAGAGCATCAAAGAATAACATACAGCACAGAATGCTGGGTTTCTAAAATATGCAGTAGTTCAACTGAATGAGAAATTGTTTGAATAATGATAAGCTTGGAAAGGTTTCATAGAATCAAAAGCCTTAGGAAGTTTCTTCTTTTAAAAGAGAAGAAATCTCCACTATTAGATATTCTGGAATGCTGGGAGAATACAGAAACAGTGGAACAACTTTTAATTTCATGTGCTTTCTTTTGCCCTTTTTTTTTTTTTCTCCTGTTGAAGGGATTGAAAGGATTGACAGTTAATCAGTGACAGAGCTTCAGAGCTTCACCACCACCACACACACATGTGCATACCTCCCTCCATCATGTTTATTCTGTATGGACAGAAAAAAGTTTAACACCTTCTTCATAATCTAACTGTATATAACCTTATTCTGAGGCATCTGGATGTTTACAGTGAAGTTTGGAGATGACAGTTGTTTGGTTTGTTTAAATATGGGAGAAAGAAGAGGACAGCTCTATGGCTACACAGTAAGCAATGGAAATTTGGCACAAAGCATTGGTCATCTAGTGTAAAGGATATATTTCATACACTCTACAAAGTCCTAGGGAAGCTGGGTAAGCAGACACTTAAAGGTCAAGAAGAGTAAGCAACAGTTAGTTAGGAAAGACATACCTTACATTCGATAACCTTGACATATTTTCACACCACTGAGTTGTGAAGTCCCCAATGGATTAGGGCAAGAACATATTTCCCCATTGCAGTTGGCTTGCCTTCCTTCTCTTTTCATTCTTCTCTCTTTTTTTTTTTTTTTTTTCATTCAATATTGTTATGGTACTTAGGTGGTGCAAATTAATTTCCTTTCTTACATCTACTATGTTTACAGTCCTCGGGTACCACAGCATCTCTTGGTAAAGACATTGTAGGAAGCTACTGTGTTGAAGGAATCTGGCACTGCAGATCAAATTTTAGATTGTTTTTAAAGATGTTGCCTAGCAGTGCGTAACATTTGGAGTTAAGAGGGTTGAGATGCAGAGTTGCAGAGCCCTAATCCCTGAAGATGTAGCACAAATAACATGAGAGCCCAAAAGCCTTCTGCATTACACTGGGAACAGAGTATAACCAAAAAGCCATGTGCATCCAAATTCTACAGTCTGTTAGAGCTCTCTGAATCTTGAAGCACAGAGATGAACACCTACTCTTTTCTATCAATTACTGTCTGTCACACCAACTTCTTGTTATCAACAGATCTGCTTATCAGCTGACTGGAAGTTATTAAAGGTAAATGGAAATACGTGAGAATTTAACTGGCTTCCACAGCACTGTGCAGTTATCCTCAACTCCTATGTTAAGACAATTAGCTAAATCAGGATTTGTTTTATTGCTTCTGAGGAGCATGAATTTACTATTTTACTTCTCCTGAATTGGATGGAATTTCTTACAGTTGGAGGTACAAATTTCTTTTCGTTCCTTGCAGAGTCTAATGAAGTTCATGGCAATATTCCCTGTAGACAAGGCCATCAAAATGGCTGTCATGAAACACAGGGACGTAAAATAAATTGATGACAGAAGAATTATGCATCAGGCTTATCCTTCAGTGATCATGTATACCTGCCATATAAGGACATCTAGAGGAAATCTCCCTTCGAGACAGCCCATTCTTACTATGTTACATCTAGAAAGGAGACATACAATTAAGGTGGGCAGGGAAGAATTTGAATTATGGAGAGGTACATGCTTCCTGATGTGTTTGACAGCAGAAATCAGACAGGGAAAGCTGATGAATTCTTATACTTCTCAGGGGAAAAAGTGAATTTGAATCGATGTGACAAAAAATTGCCAAGTGATACTAGCATGCTTTGGAAAAAGCAGTAAAATCCCTCCCCCTCTCTTTTACTATGGAGTTCTTGAAGAACACCTTTTCATATTCACTTTAGTTATGGTAGCTTTACAGAAAAGCCTCCTGGAAAATGTTGGAGTAAAGTACTTTTAGCATGCTATGAATCAGGGTATTATCTTCAGTCTCACCACTTTACCTAGGGGCAAGGATGGTGATATTTACACTGGCTTTCAAGCAATCCCTGCAGCTGCTCACTTTCTGATTTTAAGTTCTGCATCTAATGTTGGAACAATTACACTGATCAGTTTTAATTATTCCATTGCATCACTGTGGTCATAGAGAGGAAGAATAATCCACAGATTAATGTGATGAGTATTAGCTCCTTATGGGAGGTACTGTGCAAACAGAACAAAAAGCTGGCCCTGCCTCAAGGAGTTCTTAATCCAGATACAAAATTACAGATGATAGATTGATCCGGAGTAGTTTTGTGGCATCTAATCCAAAGAGTACTGAAAGCTAGTGACTGGTGAAAAATATCTCAAGTGAACAACCACTTTGGAGGCTGGGAGGTGTGTAGGGCTGCTGCTCAGTAAAAGACATGCAAGGGAAGCATGCAGCTCCACAGTTGCAGGAATAATGAACGTGAAAGTTGCAGTGACTGTGGCTGCACATGGGGAGCAGAGCCGTGAGTTGGAACAGGGAAGGAAGCTGTTACTAGCTAATAACATTTCCCTGTGTGTCTCACAGGCTAATACACACTTGTCTCCATCTCTAAAGGCTGTTGGGAGCTCTGAAAGATTTTTCAGACTTTCTTTCAGGGATTACAAAGTCATCAAGATGGATGTTTTGTTAAAAATTAACAAAATTAGTGTTTAGAAATTTTTGGATTTGGAAGTGAAAAGTGAAAAATCTAGTCTACATAAACTAGATTATGCACTGTGGCTAGATTACACCTAAAACGTGAAGCTTGGCTTTGAAAAGCAGTTGTTCACTCAGCTTTCTTCAGGAAGTCAGTCAGGACATAAGCATGTAAGCATCTGTAGCAATCTAAGCCTCAGTTCCTATAGCCTGTTTGGATCAATGTAGTTTTGGGTGTAAATTAGAATATCCCTGCAGAAACTTCAACAGATGCTGCAGATCAAAATATGAAGCCACAACCAGGTCCCCTGTGCACCTCATTCTGTCCTGTACTGCACATAGTGCTGTCAGTACCCAGCCTGGACTAGTAAGTGTGCACAGCAAAATGTTGGATTTCTTTCCCATAGTGTGGATTGGAAAAAAAGTGAAGTTTGTTAAGATGAACTCTCCATAGTTTTAATTTTTTTTATTTAATTTTTTTTTTTTAATTAAGAGCCCTGTCAGTTTTCCTGGTGACTACTTAAGTGTTCAGTTTTCTGGCTTATAGGAGAATCATCAGACCCATATTTTTTGGCCTCTGCTTCTAAGCTGGAATGCTGACAGTATTAAAACATTGTGGGTTTTGGTGAGTAGCCTGACAATGCTACCAAGAGATTTTTTAAATCCTCTCAGATTTTAAAAATCTCTTTTGTAGGATTTTACTGATTCTTCTGCTTGCGCACTTGACTCTGCTTAAAGAAGCCATGACAAAATACAGTTTACTGGTGTACTGTTGAAAATTGCCAAGACATGTCACTAATGCCTCAAAACCCATCCATTCCTCTGTTATTTTTGTTTGAACAAACAGTAGTTAGCACTTGTCTTGTAAAAAAGATGTTATGTAAAAATTTTAGAAACAGTCCGTTAATGAGAAACGATTCCTCCTTGTTCATCCAGAAAGGTTTCTGCCAACCTTGTACCAAGGGCAGTCAGGAGTCTCATGTTGTGTAAGTGGTCTCTGTTACATTCTGCTCCCTGTATGAACTGCAGACTTCACAGCGGGATACTTCATCTTTGATTGCAGCGTTCATGTCTGGCAAGAACAGGACATCTCAAACACTGTTTTTACACTTTTCAACACCCAAATGGGAACTGTGGATTATGTTTGCTATGTCTCACCTCAGGTTGTGTGGTACTAGAATACAGTCTTCTTTGTGCAGAGTTCCATCTTTAGCTGCGGTTTTGTCCAGCTTAGGGTAGATCATGCGGCCTCTTTTTAAATGGCCATCCATTTAAAATCTCATCTAAAATCTAAAATGGTAGCATGGTGGGTCTTCTGAGTTTCTTCACTGAGCTTTTTAAATTTTGGTTTAGAAGCAAGGTAAGTTTACTTCTTTCTGTACTGTGAGTCTAATACAAGCTATTTAAAGCATTTGTTCTGTGAAATGCCTTTTTCAGGTAAAGGCTGATGTCATGTCCATTATATAAGGGATTACATTCAACTTTCTTTGTCCCAGCACCTTGCCGTGTCTCCCCCTCCACTGACTGGGACTCAGTGAAGGTCACAATCTGTGCCTGAGTTGCCTATTGAAAAGTAAGCCTAGCAGCACACTGGAGGTGTAGAGAGGCTAATTGCAATTGGCATCGATGCGTAAGAGAGGGTTTAAATGCTAAGGGAAAGGGTGCCATGGCAGTAGCTAAGGAAGTGACTTGGGGAGGATATTTTTGTATGGTGTCTTCAGGAGCTGTTTGCCTGAAGTCTACAGGGTGAAAAATGTTCTCTGTAATGTTGTTGGCAGTAATTTGCAGTCATTTCTGGTACAAATGGACACAGCTCTGTTCTATTTCTGGAAGGCTCCTGTAATGTGTGCAGGTCTCCCACTGACTTCAGTGAAGCTGTGCCCAGTTACAAGGCTTGTGAACCTGGACAGTGAACTCTGCCAGTCACTCATCAGGTCTGAGATACAAAGCCAGCCTGAAAACTGTCAATATTTATGTAATTCTGCTTGAAGATTGCTATCTTGGGGTGAGCCCAGCAAGGAAGAGAAATTTTTCATGCTCAGACTAGTAACATTTAAGTACTTAATTTTTTTTTTTCCCTAGAATATTTGTCCATTAACTTTAATGAAGCTTTTTCTAGGCTTACAAGTCCAAAGAGAGCTATTAAACAAAAGGCAGAGACTTTGCTTGCCAGGCATTTTCTCTGCTCTTTCAGTTCTGTTCCTTTATGGCCGGAGAAACACTTTCAGCCATGTCTTTAAAGCAATGCTAACACTTAGTGACCAGTTAAGTAAATCCCACTTGTTAAATTCCTGTGTCTGCATTATGCTGGGAGCCTTACTCTAAGGGCCCTGTTCCGTCACTACTTGTTTTTTCCACGTTAAAGGAAGTGACTTGGATGGGATACACAGATTGGTGATGCAGGAGAAATCTTCTTCTGCCACTGAAAGGTGGCACAGTGCAAAACCAGAGCTGTTATTTTCCTCTTCTGTAAAAGGTAAGCCAAAAAAACTTGTTCTTAGCCTCAGGCTAACCGGGCAAAGCCTGGATGCAAGCCAGGGCCTCTTTACTTGTGGCTCCCACTGCTGAAGTAGGAGTCAAAGGATTTGTGTGGGATTTGCTTTCTTAGGCCTCTTCAGTTTGCACTTGGGCCAGCAGAATTAGAAACCGAAATGGCAGTGAGGCAGCGTGGATGCAGCGTCTCCCCTCCGCGGCACCAGCAGTGACCCCTTCTCGTCACAGTGGCGGACACAAATGTCCCTTAGAAACCTTACAGGTTCACGATTGGAATTCCTGAGCTGACTCAGGACAGGAACTGTGACTGCTGATGTCTTTCTCCCAGACTGAAGAGACAAATGATGCCTATGTCTATTCGCCTGCCTTATCTGCAGGGTGTGTGTCCCTCCCGTAGCCCTCGCACTTACCGGCCCCTGACTCCCTTCACAAGAACCACGATATCACATTTATCTTGTACTTTTCAGTGGGATTAAGGCCCGTGCATTCTGGATATGTTCTAGTTTAAGATGAGCACCTAATCTGTACGCGTATCACCTCTGTTACAATCTTGCCAAAAAAATGCCCAAGATTTTTTTGTGTACCATATCCTTTCAATCACAAAGTACTGTTCAGAAGTCAGCTCAGGAGTTCTGGCCTTATTTATCTTACAAATTGCTTGTATGGATTTCTCTTGCCTGAAAATTAATTGACCATACAATAAACTACTTTCCCTTGAGCAGGGACTATTCTGTTTCCTATGACGTTACAGTAATCTGTCTTTGGGCCAAATATTTAAAGGTGTTTAGGTGCTTAAAGATGCAGGTAATGTGAATTTTCCGAAATACCTAGCTGCCTAATACACAGCGATTTCTGTGGGAGTTGCCATCTAAGAGCTTCTAAAAATCCCACTGTGCACCCATCTGCTTCTTTAAGCACCTGAATTCCTGTAAAAAAACAGGTCCTTCCCTCCACCAGTGGAGACAAATTTTATTTTTCATAATGTAGTCAGAGCTTCTTAATACAGTTTCTTGGATGTTGCCTGCCACCTTTAACTTATTTTCATTATTTTGATTATGATGTCAAACCTAGTTGATGATCATGTTTATGCAGTTCCAGGCAGAGCGTGGGCACACAGCATCTATCCTTTATGACATGAACTTGGCACAGCATCTAATATTAATAAATTAGGGATAAGAGGTTTGTAGGCAAGCAAACTGTCAGAAGTTACTGCAACTTTTGCAGTATATTAAGTGATCTGTGTTTTGTTCTAACTTTTTAAACTCTCTTTGAAAACCAGTATTCTGTTTCTCATTAGTCGGTCTTTGATCCAGTGAAAATATCAGTCCCTTGAGTTAATATTTCATCTGACTATAGGGCCATGTAATTTGCTACGACACTAAGTCAATAGGTCTCTGCTGGCTTACCCCAGCAGGACTTGTACATGTAGGCAAAAAATTACCTGCAAAACATGACTAATGTGGATCTAATCAAGAATTTATTTCTTTGGTTAACCAAAGGAAAAAAGTGGAGTGTGAACATCAGTCCATCTAGGAACAAAAGGAGCTTGAGGGAAAGAAAACATTTCACTTTGTATCAATTCACATTCTCAATTTAGTACGTAAACAGGAGTGTCAGGACACGTGCATCTTGCAGAGACACAGAAATAGCAATGGATTGATTTGTCATTATTTACCGGCTTAGCCATCCTGTTCATATGCCTCTATTACAACGTACCTGGAAAGCTCAGACAGTCCTTCTGCATTAACCTCCACCTTCTGGCATCATCCTTCCCTCTGGCCGCCCTGTGCTACATTCTGAAATGTTCATTTCAATGCACAAGGTGCTATAGAATGAAAAGAAACATTTGTCTGTGGAGAGTTTGCTGAGTCTAGAATATTCAGTTTGGCTTAAGCTAATTTAAAAACAAGCAACCAAAATTGTGCTTTTACTTTTTAAGGCTTTTCCAGGGATATTTCAGTCTGTGATCTCCAAAGGAGCGAAGCATTTACGAATATGCATTAATCCTCCTTGGGAATTGATCCAAAGCTTGTTTTAAGCATATGCTTAAGTGGTTTGTTGAACTGGGGCCATAGCTGCCCAGGCCCATCTCTGACTGAGCTTTAATTGAGCAATGTGAACATTTGAATTCATTTGCCTTGTACTTGTGGGTTTTGTTATATTTTAAATATTTTGTTATATTTTTAGATACCTATTGATATTTATAAAGCACATATAAATTTATGTGCACATATTTAGATCCAGTATGTGACAAAGGTTCAGATCTTTGATAGGACTGTAAAAACAGTACTACCTTCAGTTCAATACCTGCCTAATACTGTGTCTAAAGGGCAAGTAAATATTTTGGTATATTTTCACCAAGCTGAAAAAAACCCCTTGTATCTCTGACACTTAATCCTTGCTTGGTTTTGGCTTGGATTTTTAAAATTTTATTTTATGGCTTACATTTCTCTCTTGTGTATGAGATAAAGAAGAGCCCTGTTGTAGAGGAACCTCCTGCTCTGGTTGATGTGTTAGCGTATCACTGACCCACTGCAGCTCATTCATGAATTTTCAGCTCTGACAGGTTGAATGCCCAGAGTGGTCACTGATTAGACTGCCACTCCTAATATTCTCATCCCTGCAGTTATCAAGCAGGAAAACAGTGACAAGTAAATCTCAGCAGCGTGGGAAATGCAGACTCTGAGAAACCCTGGACTTGTAGCACCTTACGGCATTTGCCGAGACTGGAGTGGCATTCAGGGTGATAGCACAATGGTCTGGACCAGAAAAGGAATCCAAATCTTGGCAAATAGAAGGCAAATCACACATCATATTTGCAACTTGTACATTGCTGCGTGATGCCTTAGGGGGAGAAAAAGAATTTCAGAGTCCTGGGTGATTTCGTTGAGCTTGGTTGTTTTCTGTTCAGTTGTGCTACTGAAGAGACCTGACCCTGAAATTCAGGGCTGCCTCCTGAACTCCAAAATCTCTATTCATCAAGACAAACTCTTAATAAAGTCACTAGGAGTTTTCCTCAGACTTAGGGATATTAGAATTTGATAAATTCTTTTTTTTTTTTTTTTCTTCTCCTTTTTAAGAGCATGGTTAAAGCATATTTAGCACAGTAAATGGGTATTTCAGTCCTGATGGAAGAAATTCTATTTTTCCTGGTTTTAAAGTAGAGGAACTGGGCATCTTACTGTTTTAGAGCATCTTCTGACTGACATATTATAAAATGAGATTTTTTCATTTAATTAGGGCAAGTTTCTTTTTGCAGCTGTTTTTCTCTCCAATTACTTGTGCAGATTCGGATTCCACTTCTGCCATTGTTCTGTCTTCTTGATGAATATCCAAGGAACATTTTTCATTTCCAGGCTCCGTAAATTCCCTGGGCCAATATGAGAGGCTGAGATGCATGCAGTTGTTCAGGGCATTCACCTGAGATATGCTGAGGCCAAAATGAAATCAGTTAAAGCTCCAAGTTGAATCTTGGTCTCCTGTGTCTCAGGTGAGTAGAGTAATGTCTTTATTCTCTATAGTTTTGTTTGTTTGTTTTTCAAAAAAATCTGTTGGAGATCTAAAAATTATTTCTCTGACCTTTGTCCTACCAAAAAAAAAAAAAAGCAAAAAGAAAAGAAGGGGCAGGGTTCCATGAATCGGTGTTTTCCAGTGAAAATATTTTGTCAGGCTACTCTTGGTTGGTTGTAGCTATTTTCTTAAAAGCACCTTTACTTAGGGTCTTGTCTAAAAAATCCAGTTCTCCGTAGAATATGGGAAGTGCCATGTACATTTAACAAACAAGGAACACACTTCAGAAGTTACCTACATCTGAACTAGGTGATCCAATAAATGTGTTAAAGAGCAGCAATTAGGAAAATAAACTACATTTGTGACCCAGACAAGTAAATGTACAGCCCCTGGCTATGGTGAGCACTTCCCTGTATATCTTTCTCATCTTTTTACCCTACTTAGTGCTGTGTTTTTAAGCTCTGTGGCATAGTTCTGAAGTGTAGCTCTAGTAAGAGTCCACTCTCTGTCCTCTGGGTACATTTTTATCTACAGCCTTGAGCAGGGCTGTGCGCAGCTACCCTGGTGACTGGGGAAGAGATGCTGTGTAGCTGCGCGCACTCCTGTGTTTCCCCATTGTGTTGCAGGGAGCCTGAAAGCCTCACTGGACCACACTAATGGGAGAGAGAGAGCAATTCTGCATGTTTTACCACACACACACAAATGAGAAGTCCTTCGCACTCCTTTCAAAGCAGCAATACTTTAAACTCCAGATGGAGATGGTCAAATCTGTGAACATTTACTTTCTTTTGGAAGTTGAGGACTTCGGTAAGAGCTGGGTGCCAGTGTCCAGGCATCCATGTCTGATTCCATGTGCAAGTGAGCTGGATGTGTGGCTCTCACATATATGCAGATTAACTCCACCTATAAGCACCACTTAGTACCCAGGCTTGGTTGGAAGATAAAAAAGCTAATAATTGGCCTTAAGAAGTTCTGGTATGAGTTAATTCTTAACAACAAATTTCCTGTGTTGTAATCAGAAATATCCCACTTTTCTGGGGGCAATGTTGAAGCATTAGACATGTGCAAAATTCCCCATGCTTACATTTAGGCTAACCCTTTGGTCCTCATAAAATCAGTCTGAGAAATTCTCATTGCAGTACCCCCAGGTTATGTGATGTGCTCTGTAGTCCATCCTGCTCCTTTTGCTCCATACAGGTCATCCTCCCTCCAGCTCTCCTACAGCTCTCAGCCCTCCACTGCCCCTACATGAGGGATGGAAGGGGAAGACAATGACCAGGGCAGAAATCCTCAACTTGTGTACTTGAGTAGTGAAAAAAACAAACAAACAACAAAGACAGGGTCAAGGTAAATGATAAAACTTGGCAGGTCAGAAATGTGCTGCTTGTATAAAACATTTTCTTTTTAAAATTATCCAGATGTATAGAGAGGCATGGAAAAAATATGTATGGCTTTTGTTGCTTTTGTGACCATGTATAAAGTGTTATGCTGTCCTTAGAGGGGAGACTGTATAGTAAAAGTTGGGGGGCTTTAGTGCAAAAGAATTAAATTACAAGTGGGGGATAATAATGGCATAGAATGTGATGATGGTTTGTCTTGTACTTCCAGCTGCCTCACCGAGAAGGGACACAGTCCTGTCTGCACATGACTCTTGCCCAAAGTGTTGGGAAATTTGGACCCAGGTGGCTGGATTCTCCCACAAAAGCTCTGCTGTGCATGAGGAACATTTCAGGATACCATTGCAAGCGTGAGTGCATCCTTAATTCTGTTTTTAAGGACAAATCATTTCAAGTAGAGTGCATAGAGCTCACAACACAAACACATCTGGATTTCAGTTGTTGATTTGAAATATTCACAGCCCAATATGGTAAAAGCAGATGCTGGATTGACAGGAATCATAAACATGAACAATCACATCAGAAATCCCATAGGTAGCTTAGTTGAGAGCAGCAAAGCCTACCTGGCCACCCTTGATTGTGTTTTGGGGTTGAAAGTATTTGCTTGCACACTTGATTGTTAGTCATCATTCTTTTTTTAGGTATAGGGGCTTATTATAAACCTTTAAAATGTTTAGATGCAATCTGTGATAGGAATTGAACTGGCTGTCTTAATCAGAAATACTTGGTTTGAAATGAAACAAAAAAAAAACCTCTTTAAAATGTTTAATATTATCATATTTTGTGCATAGTAAGCACTGCTGCAGAGGTCAGTGGCATCAAACTTAATGGTTTGATCGTTAGAAGACATCAAGCATCTGTGCTTTCTGCTGAAGTATGTATAGGCTGCAGAACTCCTGACACCTTTGAAGAAAAGTAGCTGAGGCAAGAAAAGTGTAGCTATGTAGGTGAGTCAAGAAGTCCATATAAAGGTCACCTGATTTTTCAGAGGCTTTTAATTTCCACAGCATTCTTGCTTTGAATGTGAGTTTTATTGGCATGAAAGCTGCATGTTTGGCCACCTTTATGTATTTGCTTATGAGCATATCCATAAAGTGGAGGATATTGAAGATTATTTTGGATTCTTAAAGTGCCAACATGACTGTCTTCCACAGCAAAAGTATTTCCAGATCCAACAGCTGCGACCAGAATTTCTGCAGAAGAAAAACCCAGGCCATGTTCCTTGCCTACTTTTCACAGCCTTATTGCTTCATTGAACATTCAGATCTAGAGCACCATATTCTGGTTTTGCTGCCTTTCCTTGGTGCAGTGGTGCTATGAAGGAGTTACAACTCTGCAGCAGACTGAGGGCTCCAAGCAGGGGTAACAGAGGATCAGTTTAGGCATGGTGCAATTTTGGAAGAAGGTGATAAGTTCTTGGTTGGAGTTCCCTTCCTTGCAGCTCTCTGAGCTACACAGTTGTTCATGGTTTCCCCATGCAATTCCACAATTGGAGGACATACAAATGGGCACAAAGCTTCTCTTCTCAGGATCATCTCTTCCATTGTTGCATTCAGTGGCAAGGGGCACCCTATGAGGTGCCAGCAAGGTGCATTGCAGAGCTCTGTTTATGGTGTTTTAATAGAACCATTCACTGATAAGTAAAATAGCTATTTATGTTAAACTGCAGCATTCATCATTGCATCAGAAACAATCCGTTGTTACAGGAGCTTTCATAGCGGGTTTCATGAGGATTTTAATGCAGAATCCACATTTGGGAGAGAAGTGAAGAAAGGGACTTCAGTGTGTAACCAAGGATGAGTAAAAAGTGATGGGTAAGAGATTAATCAATCAAGGAGACATTTGTGCATGGGCTGAAGGTAGAATGCTCATCCCTGGAAATGGAAGAAAAAGAATCACAAAGATTCAAGAGGGAATGAATGACAAGGTTAGACCAATGAAAATTGTTGGCCACAGTGTTTTAAACAAGGTGAAACAACAGAAAGGAAAGAGAAGTCTGAGCAGAAGGTGAGGAATTTCTGATGAAGAGCTGGAGTGAGGAATAGGAACAATCAAAGTGCATTAGGAAAAATGCACCAAGGGTACATGTACGTTTTTATGTTACAAAGTGCACATCCTAAATTGAGCTATCTCAGAGTTAAAAGTGATTCAGATTTTAGGTTAATTTCCTTTCCTAAAAGAGGATTTTATTTCTGAATAGTCAAACATTTGTAAAGAAAAAAAAAAGCAAGTGATTTCCTCGGAAGGATGGATGAAATGTAAATCTTGAGCAGAACTATAAACTGTTGAGACAAGGCAGTTTTGCTGGATTATGTAGCTCATATCAGATAGCAATAAATCAATCCTTCAAAGACAAAAGACTATAGAAAGAAGAATAAACCAAAGACTCTCCAAATAACAAAGGCCAGATACACAAAAGTAACTAAGGAGCTGAAGAGGCAAATAGATGCCTGGCAGGATTTAAAATGGGATCATTCAGCACAGACACTTATCACCTGCTAGTGATTATTGGCATCTTCAGGCTCCTTCAAGCCCAGACACTTCCTTGACTGAGGTTAAAATTCCCACCAGCATCAGGGAAACTAAGTTATAGCCTTAAAATCTGCATCTTTGGTATAACATCCCTAAGGTAAACGGAATTTACCAGTGGATGGGTTTGACCTATTACAAGCATTGACAATACACTTTTTGTAATACAGTTCTGTCTGTACTCACTTGGGTCATCCCACTGAGGTGTGAAGTTCTGCACATATTTACCTTGCTTGTTGATCTGCGACTGGCTAGATAGAGTAATACATTTTTGAGCAAAACTGTGGCTTATTTGGGATGATGAAAGAATTCTAGCTGCGGGTACCAGCCATTAATGCTAGTTAATGCCTGCTCTCACACTTTGAAAATTAATTCTCTGTACTATGAATTCCTGAGTTTAGGGGGAAGAAAATCCCAAAACATTCCAGTGCTGTAAACAGCAAAATCCATAGTGCACTCTGTGGCTGTACCCTGTAGTGACAGTGCATTATTGTTCAGATCATCTGGACCTATTACAGCATGCTGTGGTATGTTTCTAACCTGTATGCCTTAGCTCATCCCAGTGAAAAATCAGAGTATGAGAGATGATTAAGACTGGGGACTCATCCTGACATGCAAGCAGAACAGTCACAGGAGCTGGGAAGTGTTTCCAGATTCCGAGAAGTACTGAAGACAGGCCTTTTAGCTGAGCTTTGCTATGATAGTTACATACTCACCCAGTATCAAATATGTCTGGTTTGTTTGTTGATATTAAACGAAAGAGTGACTTGAGCCTCACACTGCTGAGGGTGTGTGCAGGATGCCTGTCCTTTGCAAATTGGAATAAATAAATGTAATACAGATAATAAAAAAAAAAAAAGAGGAAAAATAAAAAGAAGAGAAATTGCTATACATCTGTGTGAGAAAAGCAAACAAATATTGAGGGCAGAAGATCTTACCATGACTGAAAATTACTAGAACATGCCAGACATGGTGAATAAAAGGCAAGCAGACAACATTACTGCTGGAACAAGCAGAGATGTGAAAAATCTGGGGAAATTTGCAAGCCTTTATTTACCACTAGTCTGACAGCAGATGATGGTGACATGTCTGTGAACATATGTTATGAAAAAAACCAAACAACTACTATCACAAGACATGCAGTGATAGGGTCATTGAATATTTTTAGCTCCAGTTCCGTTTGTCCTGTGCGTGTGTGTATATATATATATATGGT
>WTSP01026006.1:41274-83871 GCA_025331215.1 Actenoides lindsayi
ATTTCCATTTGTCCTGTGCGTGTGTGTGTATATATATATATGGTTTATATATAATTTTAGGTTTTTTTTCATCAAAGATGAATATTCTGTTTGTTTAGAATTTGCACACTTACAGAGTTCAGCTGGAAAAAAAATATCAGAGTGCACTTCTTAGAAGTGAAATGGTACTTCTGTGAGTGGTTCTTTCAAGTCCTTCTCCCCCTTGGCACCAGAGAAGTGCTTTTTCATTTTGTATCTTATGATGTGCAATACTTAGGGCAGCATGGAGCACTATAAAAGTAATTCTTCCTGGCTTAGTTCAAAATACACTTATCTGTTTAAAAAAAAAATTCTTTTTCAAAAGCTTGTCTATACATTAATCCTGCCCAAAGGCAGATTCGATGTATGCTTTCACCACTTATATGGCTTTTGTACAGAACTGCTTGCTTTGGTATCAACTGAAAAATGAACTTTTTACCAGTCAGGCAAGGACTGGACAGTGAAGCATGAGACTGTCCACCTGCTATTCCTGCTAAGCTCTTCTTAAAGAAAACACCTTAACTGATGAATTCCTCTCCACACATCTCTCAAAGAACAATTATTCAGCTGAGGAAACGTATTTCTGGTCTCACTGTTTACTCTTTGCTCTTGTTACTGGTACGATTCCGTTTTTTCCCTCCCTTCTTCTTTAATTACACCCCCTTAGTAAAAAAAAGAAAAGAAAAAAAAAGGTAGCTGTTTGCGAATGGCAAATCAGTCCATGGGGGCTGCTTGCATTTTAAGGGCAGCTGCTGTTCAATGTATCTGGTGTGTCACTTTCTGTTTTGTGCTACTGTTTTATTGCTGCTGTGGGAATGGAGCAAAAATAGCGGCTACTGCAGTTGTGTTGAATAACCATCAACATGATTCTAGCCGATGTGTCAGTCCCTCACTGGGCAAAAAACCCGTCCATATTTGATATCTACTGCCCTACCCTGACCTGTAAATGAAAATAGCAACATGCTAAATAGCTACAAAAAAGCCTGATTAGCTAGAAGACTCAGCTGATGTACATAGGTGGGTTTGTGCTGCCATGCATGTGTGGGTGTGAGAATATACGCGCATCTCCAGAAAGGCTGGGGTGAGTAAATAATTCATGAGGTGCATGCAGTGTATTTAAATGTTAAATACATCGGCTCTTGAATTCAGTGCAACTATCAAAACCTGCAGTTGGTTACAACCATTCAGCTGCTGCATACTTAAAGCGAAATCACCAACAGCCTGCAAACGCTGAGTAAAAATTACACGAGCCCCAGATATTGACAAACCACCCAAGCCTGCCAGCTTGTCCCTTTGTGGAGCTCAGGTTTATCTTCCTCCCACGCGGGATTGCTGCTCACTTCAATCTGAGTGTGAAGTCTTGACTTCAGAAGTGCTGACTCATGAATCAGCAAGGAAGGAGAGTCTCTGTCGCTGCCGTGGTGGCCAAATTTGCGCGGCTTTCCCGGGCCGCGGCCGCTCCCGCCCTCGCTCCCGCCCGTGCCCAGAGTCCGGCCTGCCCGCTGGGCGGGAGCGCCGAGGTACCGAGTACACCGAACAGCCAGCCGGGCGAGCGCGGCTCGGGGTCGAATCCATCTAGGCCGGTTTTCCTCTCCCTCCTCTTCACCAGCAGATGTTTATCCCGCACCAGACCGAGCTCGTCACGTGCCGGGTTCTAAACGGGCTTTTGTTCTACCGAGGGGGCAGCGGCGCCGCGCCCGCCGCGCTCGGGCAGCGGCTGCGGCCCCGACAGATGGCGCTGCCCGCCTCTCGGAGCCGCCTCAGCGCTGCGGTAAAAATAGATGCCCCACATTCTTAATTGGCAATCCTCTCTCTATTTATTGTGAGGCACAAATCAAACGCTGTTTAGCTCTTAGGCGAGCTCGGTGCGCAGCGCATAAAAGCATAATGTAAAAAAAAAAAAAAAAAACAAACCCGGATATTTTCTTAATCTGTTCTGCATCTGCTTGTTATGCTGGAAAATACTGAACAATTTGTGTTTTGTCACTAATGTCTTCGGAAACTTACTTATAATAAAATGTTATTTTTTTTCCATTGTGAAGATGGACCTTTTATTGTTTGTGCTTAAAACTTGTTACGTAGTCAGACATCCGAGGTGTGTGAAGCCCCCATTTTCATATAAATGAAGCCGGGATTATCTCAGCATCTCTCAAACTCCACTACACTCACTGGAGTGCTTAAGGCATTTGGCCTTTATCCCGAAGAAGGCATCAAAATGTCTTGTGCCGGCAGGTCTGTCTTGCATGAGGGGATGGAGGTGCTTGTGCTAGCCAGGCCTCCTGAGCTGTGGTCCCCACAGTGGGGCTGTGATGCTGGTTCTGGGGTTGGGTGTGCTCCCAGCCTCCTTCTCCGCAGGGGCTGGGAACTGCTGCAGGGAAACGGCTCCATCACGGTTCCCCAACACTCCCCTGGATCCCCGGGGTAATTCACCAGGATAATTCCCTGGGGGTAGTTCACTACAGCTTCTTACCGGAGTCTCCTGATGCCAGCTCAGCTCTTGTGGGGAGAGGACGGACACGTCACCAGGAGTGTCTCTCCTTAGCAAGCTAATAATTTCTGTGACCTCTTCCTGGACCCATTTCATTTCTACAGTTCCCTGGCCTATGCTGAGCAGAAAGGCAAAATCACTCCTTTGCAAAATTAAATTGTAATGGCCTCACTTTTTCTTAGTTTAGTCTGTACCTAGTCTTTCTTTTTTGTGATCAAGTTGTTTATGGTGGAGCAGAAGGGACACATTTTGGTTTGCTTTATTTCTTTGCCTGTTCTTGAACATGGACAGATTTTCAGCCAGCTGCCCACAGTTTTAGTCCATTCCGCCTCCCCCCCACAACGGTCACAAATTCAGTGTAGGTCCTGCTCGAGACAAGCATTTCATTTCCCTCCTGAAGCTCTTCCAGCAATGTCACTAGCACTACCCACAAACACGGTTTTGTATGTGCTCGAAGGTGGTGTCAGCGCAGGCCTTTTAGCACAGATGCATGGGAGTAATTCTTTCTAATATGCATTCCCATGTGTCTCTCTTCAGTGACCTTCATTTGCCATCTCTCTGCCTGTTTAGTTAGTTTATTAGGTCCTTCTGAAGCGGTTCATAATATTCTCATAATATCGGACAATAACTGTATCAAATTCCAGTGTTATCTGCTGGATTTTGAAGCCCCTTCTCCTGTTTGCTAACATATTAAACAGCGCTGTACCTAACACAGTTCTTTGAGTCACCCCATTGTCAAAAGAATTCAAAGCCTTTTCTTCTTTCTCTTCTTTGGTGATTTTTACTTCCCAAGTTGGTTTTGTTCCCTTTGTCACTTTTTGTGATGAAGGCTATCAGCTGTTTTTAGAAAGAGCAGTAGATTAATCAGATATGCTTGTACTTGAGGCAACTTTCTTTTAAAAAATTCTGCACTATTTTATCTTTTTTATATAATGACAATCTGGTTGTTTTCATACTTTGCTTAAAGAGTTTTGTTTTGCTTATGGTAGAGTAAGGTTTAGTAGGCTGCAATTTTCAAAGCTAGCTCCACACGTATTTTAAAACTAGTACTCATATAGCAGCTTCCAGCTCTCCAGCAGCTGAGGGTAATGAGCAAGGATTTAGGGTTTTTTAATTAGTTCCTCCAACACTTACTGAAAATATTTGCATACACACAAGCCAGTTCTGGAGATCTGTTGCTCCCACGCACAAATGTTACAACACTTTCTGCCTTGAAAACAGTCTTTAATATTGATTTATTTTTCTTACATGGGAAAATAGATGTGCTGAAATGACATCTTAAAATCCTCTTTTGAATACAGGTGTAAATAAAATATTTGAGATCTTTGAACACATCATTCTTAAATGCTCATCTGCTCCTTCAGTTCTCTTGCTTCTTGGGTCTGTGCCTCTGTCTGTATGCATGTATGAAAGTATTACTTACTTTTATTTTGTTTGCTTGTGAAATTTTTTTTACAGACCTAATTTCTGTCCTGCATTTTGTAAGGCAGTACCATGTGTTTGTCTTGGTTTCAGCTGATGTAGATTCTTCTGCTTTGAAAGCTAACTGGTAAACAGCTTACCGTGTAAACATTTATTTTTACCTCACTTCTGCTTCCTCTTTGTGTCAAAATATCCATACACTAGTGAATGTATTCTGATTTTGAGGCTGTGTTGTTATTAAAAACATCCAGTGATATTTCTTGCATCATGCCAGCTATGTGATTTCAGCCCCTAAGTCCCAGCTGAGCTGCAGTATATGGTTTTTAAAGGTGCTCATTCTTACTGAAGACATCCACTTATTATATCCATTGTGCTCAAGTGGTTAATTTTAACCTAATACTTTGCTCATTAAAAAACAGACTTTTTTTTTTTTTTTCAACCTGCATTTATCTATTTTCTACTTATTAATCATTAATTATTTTTGTGGCTTTGCTCCTTAGTTGAAAGTCCACTGCTGTCAGGATTATCCCTTCCCAGCACTTCCCTGGCACTGTGGTGAATTATATCTGTCTTTTTGGGGGGTGATTGTCTGCAGTTTGTTATTCACAGGTAAGGCTTCCACAATTTCAAATAATTTAGTTACTTGTTCTTGATTCTCTTGCAATATTCCAGTACCATCATCATTTGAAAATTGGATAGCAGAACTGGACACATCAATGCTGGTCACATCAGTGATACACACCTGTAATATCATGGTCTCCTGCATAATCATGCGAGTATTGTATTAACCTTAGCCCATAGATTGCATAGGGAATTCATGGTAAATTGATTTTCTGAAGTCCTTTTCAGTGTCACTGCATTTCAGGATATGGCATTCTGTGTTGTTAGTGTGACCTACATTCTCTCTTTTGACATATCTGACTTTGTGTCTGCCTGTATTAAAACCTTTTAAAAAATACTACTTCATTTTACAAGCTGATTCAAATAGCACATTACAAACTGACCAGTCCTTATCTCTCCAACAGTTATTTGACCTTTTTTTTTCTTTGCCTACCTTTAAATTAGCCAGTTTAAAATATTTGACATATTTTCTCTCCTGGGCAGTTAAATTTATTTCCATCAATTACTGTTCTGAATGTAGTCAAAAGCTGTTTTTTTAAAAAAAAGTAATAAAAACACTGGAAATACTACTAGATGCCCTTATATTCAGATATGATAACCAATACCAGTGCTTTTTTCAGTTTTTAATACATTTTACTATGTTATACTTTTTTAGTAGTGCTGGTTTTTAACAGAATGTAATTCAAACACTTTCAAAAATATTAATTCAAAATGCAAACGCAATTATTTTTTACAGCCAAATTTTTTTATAAATTGAAAACATTATGTCGGGTTTATTTAAAAAAAAAATATGCTTCCCATATTCTGAGTAGGCATTATGCTCTCATTTGTCAACATTTTTTTGATCACAACCTGTGAGAACTTTTCCAAAGGGTCATCTTAGCCACAGTTCTTCAAAAATGGTTCTTCCACACTTTGTGAATTTCTCTGTGTCTGTAGCTCCTTCGTTTTGCCTAGGGTGAAAAGCTGCTTTCCCCACCTTCTTACACCATCCGCTCTGGAGATTGTATTTAAGCCCTTTCCCAGGTCACCTAAATTTACATGGTTACTAGAATCTTTTTCTCCTCCTTCCCTGCATCACTGGATGGTTTATGTATCACATGCCACAAGCCACCATCAAGACTGGTTTACACAGTCTTTCTTTGCCTTCTCCCATGGCCATACCATGTGAACACATCCTATAGAAGCCTCTTAAAGCCAGTGTTGTCTTGCTAATCTGCTTTGCTAGTCTTGCACTAGTGATATACATTAGTGTCTTCCCGCTGGCCTGAGGACTCATCTGTTGTATCAGAATCACTTCTATTGCAAAAAAAAAAATGTGCTAAATTTTAAAGGTGAGAGCAATAAAGAAGGAAAGAGCGTAAGGGAGACAAATGGCTCTGACTGGTTGCTTTCTATAGATAAAGAGTCATTCTTCTGAGCTTGGACAAATAGCATGAATTTGAGGTAGCCCTGATGGCAGGAGGGCCCTGGAGTCCAGCCAGGTTTGCAGCTGTGGCAGAGGAGGATTTGTCCTCAGGAAATGGCAGTGCTTGGTGTTTGCATCTTCAGTGGGGTGGATGTTCACTGGGGTTAGGTGCAAGTTCTTTATTGCTTGAGAAGAAATCTGAAACACTTATTCAGTACCATGTAACAGCGTACTCCATTTCTCCATCTCTATTCAGAAGCGTAGGGAAAGAAGTTATTTTCATACACATATTTCATGGAATTTGCAATAGCTACCTGTCAATTGACAAACTTCTAGATTAGTAAAGCCATCAGAACAAGAGGTGCCTGCTGAACCTGTTTAATATTTCCTTAATGATAACAGAGGAGACTTGGCATGTTAGTGTTTCCTCGAAGAATATCCAAATATCCACTGACTTAAAAGATCAAAGAAAATAACAATGCTTTCAGTTTTGCTGGGCGTGATACGTGGGAGTATGTTCTTGCATAATTATTGACAGCTTGTCTGGATCTCTGTCACCTGCACAGGTGACAAGACAAGAGCCTGGTTGCTTAACAGTATACATCATTAAGGGTACTAATTCTTAAGGGTGGTTTGAAGAAGGCAATTCCAGAACTCACTGAAATAACTTCGATTACTGGCTGTTAAATTTATTACTGGCTGCTGTAATGGGGACAAGGCAGTTTGTAATGGTCATGTAGGCTGCATAAGACTCAGCCTGTGAAGGGACTGAATCAGTTGCAGACTGTCAAATCCTTGCTAGGATTTTGCCTCCCATTAGCTGACTGTGACTGCAAATATGCTTTGTCCTAGTGAAGAAGCCTCAGTTCTGCTGTAAATTAAAGAGGAATGGCAAGAGTTTGCCAGCACAAAGCAAGCAATGCTGGGGAGCCCAACTCCTGATATAAATGCTTTGAGAGTGTCCAGAAGTGTCGCTGCATCTAGAAGTGTCTTATTAAAATACTGAGCTCTTCAGCCTAAATATACCTTAGGTTTTTGCCTACATAAGACAAAAAAAGTGTTGTGCTGACCATGCATAAGAAAACCAATCATGTTGCTAACAGATACATGATAATGTATGAGATGATATTTGTTCAGCTGAGTCACTTGCAGCCAGAGATGACAGTCCTAGCAAGTAATAAGCTGTCATGTAGTGTTCCTTAAATGCATGGATTTTCTGAAACCCTGTTCAAGGGGTCAATAGCAGAGCAGATGCAATTGTCTGCTATATCACAGAGACCTCGAGAGTCAGCTCTGCATTTCCCTTTATTTTTCATTCCCCTGAAGTGGTAAACTTCTTTGAGAATTTCCTCGCAGAGCAAAGAAGCTTTCAGTACATGTTAGGGAAAAGAACTGACTGTTTACTTTGGGAAATTATTCTTTATTCCACCTGTTTATTTTATTTTTTCTTTCACATTGCTCCTCGAGAAACTCACCTGTTTATTATTACTACCGTTTTTTAGCCAATACTATTTTAATTGTTATTGTGGTTTCTGTGCTGGTGGTGGCCAAACTTATTAAGTACAATTTAGTCACAAAGAAGGCCAGTCAAATCAAAACATCTCTAATGTGCCCTCATCTTGAATCTTGTATTTGGTTGATTGCTGTGTTTCAAAGGGATAGAACTAGGAAAGGCACAGGAAAAGATAACAGGGAGAGAGTAAATAATCTAGACCCTTCAGAGGATCCACTAAGGGGGAAAAGACAGAGATGTGCACAATAATGAGTGTCATGGAGAAAGTCTTTAGGGAGTGACTAATGCATTGTTTTTGACAATACAAGACCTAAGGGGGTTCCAGTGTTTTAAGCACACAGGAAATTTAAACCAAACTTTTGTCATGCAGGGCATAATTATTTACAAAACTCATTCCACAGGATGTTACAAGTTCAAATAAAATAAGATATATTACTGACGATAGGTCCATGGGGGACTATTAACATGATGATACTGTGGCAAGCTCTAGTTCAGAAAGTCCTCTAAGCAGCTGATTGCTGGAAGCTGAGAGAGTATGCACAGGGATTTCTGATTTGTTCTGTTTCTTATTCTTGTCCTCTAAAAATCTCTTGTTAATAGCCCAAAGACAGGATACAGGGCAAGGATGGGCTTTGCTCTGACCTACAAGTTCATGCACATATTGAGCTCTCTAAAAGAGCAACATAAACAGCAGAGGCAACATAGGAACATAGGGTGTGTGATCTTCTGTAATAGCCAGGTAATGTGAAGCCAAATCCACTGCAACTTCATGGAGTTCAGCTTACCTCAGTAAAGCCAGTTTACACCAGCACTAAGGTAAAGAGATTATTGGTGCCCTATAGGGAAAGCATTTTCCACAGTGTGCCTGTAATTTTGATCTCCTGAATTTGGGATCCCCAGGCTGTGGGACTTTGTGGGATCTGTAATAGCATCCTCCCTACATTCAGAGCCAGTTTTTCTACCAGAGGAAATAAGGATATACAAAGGAAGGTGCACGGCATCTGACTGTGCAGCTGAATTGCATCAAGAGTTCCCAGGAGAGGATTCAGGATGTACTGAGCAGCATGTGTGCTTGGCAGGATAGACCCAGCCTGTTTGGAGATGCTGAAGTAAAACGAGGCTACGTAAACAAGATACTGCAAGACCTGCTGGAGTAGGGGCTTAGGGATCACCAGTGACAGTTTGTGTGTGTTCTTATCTTTTGGTAAATATGAAATATTTCCTCCTTAGTCATGAACAAAGACTCTGGAAGGATGGTGTATGGAGAAGTAATAAACATGGAAAAGAAATTCTATATGGGGCTTTGCCATGAACAAATGGTAGAAATGCCTAAATACTGGATTAAAGCTTCACTAGCTTAGTATCATTGAGAAGTATTAAGAAAGAGAGGATGTTTCTGATATGGGACATGGCACAATAACAAGGCCAAGGCAAAACTGTAGAGCAAATTCTTTGTGATATGGTGAAATATAAGACAGGAAGGAAGTGAGGAGAAGGCAGTGGAGAGATTCAGGAGGGATTATGATCACAGCTGCCTGTTTGGACAAGGCAATAGGAGTAAGAATTTGTTGAAGCACAGGGAATGATGTAGGCAGGCTATATATTCATGTCTGGGACTGAGAGATGAAGGGCTAAGCTTGGGATGTGAATGAAGATGGCAGATGGCAAAGTAAAGGTTTATGAAGCTGCAAGTATGCTTTCAATCCCTACCACAGTAGTAAATGGGTGTCTGAGTGGGACAACTTAGAAATAGGAGCATATGGGCCTCCCTGTGTGTCCAGAGGTGAGGGAAATTGTGTTTTCCTTTGGGAAGGCAGCTTTGAGGTCAACAGAGAGTGAATAGTAAGCTCGTAAATGCCCTAGAAACACCAGGGCTCTGAAAGACTTGCTCCAGTGTCAGTCAGAAGAGGACAGTGTTTCTCATCTGTTCCTCTGTAAGGAGGGGAATACAGCTGTCTTCCCTGGATTCAGCTAGAGACACAGGCTTTCTTCTCAGAGAAGGAAAAAAGTATCTGCTGAGATACCTGACAGCATAACGTGAATGAATCTCTTGCATACAGTGTAAATTCTGCAGACACAGATAACAGGTCCTAAGTGGGCAAGTATCAGGTGCAGAAAATACTTCTGAAATTCCTTTGCTTTGGCAACAATCAATGGGTAAAATTAGTTTTGTCTTTTTCTTTTGTGTTGATCTTTTTGTCATTTGGTTTTTCTTTAAAAATAAATTATAAACATTTCAAGTTATTTTATCTACACATTTTATCTATATATAAACAGCCATGTCATAGTTTTTTTGTTCAGAACTCACATTCATCTAAGTATACTATGAAATTATTGAGTTACAGGAAATTATATGAGCCTGGGTTTGAGTACTATATAAGAATGTATTATCTTCTTCTTCAACTATGCTCCTACCAGCGGTGTCATAGAATGTGATTGTAACAATTTCACACTGAAATCTTCTAAATACATATGAAAATCAAGACAACAACCTCTGCAAGAAATTCCACCTTCCATGGAAACAAATTCTGACATCCACTAATATTATAGAAAAGAGCATTACTTTAATATCATTAGATTTCTGCAATCACAATTGTAAGAGTATTTTTGTACATCAATATAATAATAATGTCTGAGATTCCTACACAGAAAGCAGAGTTTCACTCAAACCTTCTGTTCATTTAAAAACAGCATCAATATGTAATAGCCTACTACTATTACACATGTAGTAGGTATATGTATAAGCATCTCTCATCCTAAATTAGGACTTTGTATTATTGGATTTAATTTTGAAAGGACTTTCCAACATCCTATCAGATATTTAAAGAATGTACAGTACACTTGTAATGATACAGGTTGCTTATTTATTTAACTGTTGAAAGCATCTTTCGGCTCCCTGTATCTATTTCTATATGTACGAATTATGAGACCTTGAATAATGAACGTGTTATTTAAATTGTGCTGTGACACTACATAATGCTGAGAAGTCATTTTCTACAGTTCACTATTCTCATAGTCAATGGTGCTTGACTTGATTACCAGTGCCTTATAGCTAGCGTAGATATGGGCAATGTTTTAAATTTGTTAAAAATTGGTTAGATAAAATTGTCTTGAATGAAATAGAGCAGGTTGGAGAGCCTATTCCTTCTGATAGTTTCCTAGATGAGCCTTAATTGTCATGCATAAAATATCCACAATAGATTTCTTTTTTTTTTTTTTTTTAAATAAAATAAATAAAATAAGAGAGTAAAGGAACAGCTGAATGTTCTACCTGGTCTCTGCAAAATGGTAGTGCAGGGGGTGAACCCAGCCTTACATCCTGCCTTACATTCCTAAACCACAATTCAGGACAGCTACGCTAAGGAAATGTGTGCATACTTATTCCTTCATGGGTAAGGAAAAGCTGAGCAAAAAAAAATTCTTAGTATCCGCTAGCTCCTTGTGGGTTAGCTTATCAGGGAGACAGAATGATTAGCATTATTACTCTAAGCTACCTGCTTTCTACTGGGAGACAGGAGAAAGCACAGAATGCTGTGCCCAATACTGGTCTGCACTACAGGCTGCTCTGCCTGTGCAGCCTCACTGTGCTGGGATCCAGCAAGTGCCCTGGTATAGGTGCAATTTTCCTAGCAAAACTGCTTTTAGCCTCCAGTATCAACGTGCTCAGGGATGTTGGTTTGACTCAGCCAGCAAAGTCACCACGTGTATTATCATGATTCATCCATGTAAGAAGTGTTTTGTTCGTGTAGCATATATGTATTCCTGCATGATAAAGCACTGAGAGGTTAATTTAAAACATCTGGGAGCCTGGAAAGGACAGATTTTAACAGATGGAAAGGAAAAAAAACCCCTTTGTATGAGCAGCAGAACTACTGAAGACTGGTTTGCTAGAGGTTGTGTGTTCCCTGTCACCTCTGTGTAGGTATGGCCAGTGGGTATGGCATATGCTCTTAGCTAGCGCACCGCTCCCAAACAGCATGTGTGCTGTAATGTCTGAGTTGTCTGCCTTTTCCCAGTGGATGTCACTAAGTTGGGTTACTCTCCTCTACTAAAACCTGTAGGAATTCCATAGTTTGGAAGTTCCTTCCTTTAAAATATACGACATACTTGAAAGGCAGTTCTGAAACACAGCTTTGTTTCAGATCAAGATAGGATCAAACTGAATTGTCACTCTAAGTGGTTTATCTTTGGAGCGTGCTTCCATTTCAGTGAGCTTTCTGGGGAGCAATAAAAATTTATGTTGGAAACATTTTGACCCAGTGTCCATGTAGGTTACCCGTCTTCCAGTTTCACATCTATTTCTCAGGGCTGAATAATATGCTACAAGTCAGGGCTGGCTGTACCCATGTCACAGCTCTTTTGCTTGCACTTACATGTCTCCTTCCTTTTCAGGCATGTGGAAGAGACATTGCTTGTGGTGCAATTGATTTTGATACCCTCCCCCCCTTGCCACACATAACACACACAGAGGGGGTTTTAATTCTTCTCTGTGACATGAAACAGAGATCATCAATGTGTTCTTGTACCCACACCTTTTTGATCAATTTATGTATCTAATAAGATATTAAGAAATGAAAAATAGGCTTCTTTATTTCAGTATGCTAGAATTCTTGAGACATGGATGTGAGGCAGTTTATGATCAAACAGTATTTTTTAATTTGTCTTGATTCATGTGAAAGTAATGTGAATCCACATTAATATTCTGTGAACTGATCATTAACACTTTTCAACTGATTTAGTAAACATATATTGCTTCCAAAATAAATAGAAACAGGAAAGAAGTACAGTTAGTGTAGCTGAGGCATGAAAACATACACATTAACATGCAAGGCAAAACTCCAGTGTTGAAATGGGGCAGCACATCGAAGTTATTTTTCTAGCCATGCTTTTGCATCTCCAGAGGATGCTTAAAAACAATAGACTGAACATCTAAAACTACATCTTTTAATAAAGCTGCTTTGTACTTCACTACAAAATGGTGTACCAACTGTAAGAAATTAATTGGCATGGCTCTTCTGAAAATATTGGGTAGGAAAAGATGACATGGTGAAGGTAAAGTGCAGATTCTCTGTGAGGTTTGGCTCTGTGATAGCCAGTGAGACATTTGCACAGCCCTGTTTGGCATATAAGGCTTTTCCATGGTCAGAGTCTCTTTGCAACCCGTATGAAACAGATGCCAGCTCTGATCCGGAAGCCATAAAGCCATAGTAACACAAATCTATGTCCAAAGCAATAAGCCTTCCTCAAAGCTTCAGCCTGTCACTACTGGGCTAATGCAACTCAGATTAGTTCAGACCAGTGTAGGCCCACGTGCTGCTGGTGTGTCAAGCAGATGGTGGAGCCCTGGTCTACCTTTGCTGGGAAATGCACAAAGCCCCAGCAGACTGTGTGTGGAGCAGTGTTTAAGTAAGCCCTGTAGTATTTAGGCTGTTTACCTGGCAATAGAAATCTTATCCTGAAGGCAGAGACAGAGGCACCTTTTTTCACAAATAAACCCATCAGCCATCCTTCCAAAACATGGCCAGGGCAGTGCTGGTGCCTTCTTCAACAAAACAGTTCAGTGGCAAACATGTGGGGGCTCCAAATACATCACTGTCTGAAGGTAATTAACTTTGCCTCTCCAGTCTCCCACTGAGATGCTCTGGCCTCCAGTTAGAGGCTATTGGGATATGGGAAAGGAAACTTTTTCTTTCAAGCTTCTCCACTTGCATGAAACTGAAAGGATTAATTGGACTAAAGAGACAGAGCAAGTACAAACTACATTGTTTACTTACATGGCTGAGGCACTTCGCTGGGAGAGGGCAATCCTGTCATTTCCTGTTCTGTGACCTGTTGCTGTATTTCAGTTTAAATAGAACTAAGGACCCCTGGAAATGGCCTTTTTCCTCAGAAGCTGGTGTGCTACCTACTAGCTATCGGATAAAAGGATGCGGGAACCCTCCACCTCATCCTTGAAGGAAAGGTAGGTGCCCTTTCTGAGGGATTTGCTCAGTTACCTCACCTAAGAGATTCTGCTCCACTTGTGAGCTACTTAAAAGAATATCAAATTTTATGATCCTCACAGGGCTGAGGAATGAAAAAAATACTGAGTTGTTCAGCCCTACCAACAGTATGAAGCCTTTGAGCATTCCAAAAATCATAAGCACAGATAACTCACAGACTATAAACACTTCTTTGCTTGGCTGACCAGGAGCTCAAAGGCTCAGCACTGAAACCATGTTTCCTGCAAGGCTCAGTCTAGATGCTTTCCGTAGATCTAAGTGTAAGTGATTTGCTGAATGCTGTTTAACTAATACTTTGGATAAAGCTGGGCACAGAGCACCAATCCCCTTGCCCCTGTACAAAATTCAACCCCAGTCAATTGTGTGAGAGAGGAGTGTTTATTGCTGGGAGGGAATATGTTAAGCGTTAGCTTGTACAGCTTGGGCAGCATCTCTGTCTGAAAGCTCCATAATAATTCCTCTGTGAAAGCTATAGGGTTTTTTTGGTGCAATATATCTCTCTGAAAACACACTTTATGTGCAGTGGCCATGCAGAAGGGAGAAGGACATCATACTTGTATTTCTAAGACTTCCAGAGTGATCCCCATGCTGCTAAAATTGACACTGTTTCAGGTGTTTCAGGACGGATGCTGACAGCAGCCGAGAAGCATTTGGCACAGCTGAGGAAAAGAAGTGCAAAGGTGACAGTCTCCTTTACTAGCTAGCTGGGGCCAGTTCAGCTTGCACCACCTGCCAGCAGACCCAACTGCGCTAGGACAGCCAGCCCCTCCTTGTCTTTGGATTCATCTGGACTTGAAAGGTACTGAGAAGATTTGAATTCAACCTTATGCTTCATGCTGAGAGAATGATTCAGCCTAGGATCTGCTTCTACTTAGACTATTTTACTGTAGTAACTTACAAAAGGTCTTGTAGAAATACAGTAAATATCTGCAGTGCTCCACTTCGGTCTGCATTCTCTATCAAATTTCTCAGGGTCGACCTTGCCACAGTAAGGTGTATTCCAAATTTTTCCTTTTTGCTCTGGCACATCAGTGCTAATGGAGTATTCCCTCCCTGAGAAACCAAGCACCTTATTTCGAAATTTTAAATTCTGGTTCCTTGTTAAAGCAAAGATTTTTGCAAATACTGCAAACGCTGTTGCTGACTGGCAGCTCTGTCTCAGCTGCACATATGGAAAGATGGAAATTTTTTGTGAAGAGGCATAAAGTGCTTCTTGAAGCAGAGATGTGAATTCACATCAGATGAAGTGTGCGCAGGGGGTGCTTTTTCTTGCATTACATTGTAGAAAATTGTTCATTGTAGATTATAAATAGTAATGATCTGGACCACACTTTGTGTATTCAGTTCTAATTAGAAATGCACTGAGCTACCAAAACTGATGCACCCAAGCCAGCTTCCTTAGGACTGCAGTTATCTTCTACATAAATACACCTTTAACCAACAGCATATAAAAAGAGCAATGATGACATCCAGAGGACAGCTAGTTTAATCATAGTTACTCTAAGTTTCATCAGCAATTTTCCTGGGGATATATCCCTCACCTATTTTTCTGTTTAAAGTCTGTTTCTATTAAATCAGTTATTGACAGCCTGCTGAGTTCCTCTAAGTATTAGTTTTTATGAAACTAACCTTGTAAAGTTGAGTGTTTCACCCTCAGTGCTAAAATTATATATACAAGATAAATTTTTATTAGTTTCATCATTTTTGTGTGCACTATCGTTCTTATCTTGTCACTGAATCCAACTGAAAAGTAAAGTACTCCTTTAAGCTATTGGTAAACTTCAGGTTAATAGCTGACTGGCTTACTTTCACCTGTAAGTGCTCCTACTGTGGAACCTCTCCTCATAAGTAGGTTTCTAACTAATCTGTCTTAGTAACCTTCCATACTCTGGTTTGGCAGTTATTTTTTGCTTTGATTTTGTTTGTAACTGCAAGAATATTGGCCAGGTGCACCATATGTAGAAGCCACTACATAGGAAAGCCTCTGAATTCCACAGACATATCTATGGATGGGTGTCTATTTTATTGACCAATTTGAAAGAGATACATTACCAATGTTGATCTGTTAAGCACTGCTCCACAATCAGAATTTAATTGAAGCATGCTGCCCATAATAGGTTCAGATATTTGTGTTCTTCAGCATTTTATGAATTCAGAAACAGATGGGCTATGACCAGGAAGCAGTGGAGAACAGACTGGCATAAAGCAGGTTGGCTCTCTGACAAGTGCAGGTACAGCTGTGGTATGTATTTTATTCAGCATGCCCACCTACGGTATCAGCAGCCTGCCCTACCAGCAATTCAACTACAACTGACTTAATGAAGAGTAGAAGTAAGCATGAATCCAGACTTTCCATGGATCATAAGATTTGAGAACCCAGAAGAATCAACATGACGGAAATCATGCCAAGTAATTTTTTCTTCATCTTTACATGCAAGACATAACAAAAGCATTGGCATTTTGAAGGGGGGGGGAACCCACAAGATGTACTCAAATTATGGTATGTTAATATATTCCCCTTTTGGTCTTTGCTAATTGCTTTTTTAAAACTGAAGAAAGAAAACCTTAGCAAGTAGTTTATAGCTTAAATCTCCATAATTGTGCCAAGGAACACAATGAAATGCTATCTAAGAGTGTTTCTGTTAGTAATAGAGAGATTATGTGGGTGACAGAGGGGCCAGTTATTGAAGGTTTCATGAAAAAAGTGTACAAAGGGAATTTTTCCTCCTACTTGTGCTAGTCTTTGCATATTTACAAGTCCCATGGGGAAAGAAATTTCTGTAGCTAAAGAGATGGTGGAAGAGATTCCTTGATCTGAACATTCCTTAACTGGAAAAGTGGTGTTTGCTCTTTCATACATTTAAAAGAGGTGCCTCTCTTTGTCTTTTGGCATTCCTTATACATCCAGTTGAATAATCTTGTGTTTAGGTATATTATACCTTTTTATCTTTGTATCTGTATCTATGTAACATCATATATTGTAACCTGCAGTAACCTACAGTAACCCACAAAGTGAATATGGAAAAACAACACCCCATAATTATTTTATATGGTGATTGTCTGACTTGAAATATTGAGGTAATTATCAAGTTAAATTCCTATGATCCCTGCAATTTCTATGAAACCTGGGGATGTCAGTACTTGAGTTCTGACATATCTCTTGAAGTAAAATTATACCACCTCAACCTAAGGTCATAATTAAAGCTATAACAAAGCCAAGTGAAAAATGGCTATACGATTTGAATGAGAAGCACAATAATCCCCTTAATTATAGAGGGTGCAAAATTAAAGTAACTGGCCATAAACTGCACCATTCAGGAGCCATATACTGCAGTCTGTAGGTGGACAAGATTCTTGTTGATGCAGCTGAATGAATGCAAAGGGTGTGGATCCAGGAAAGAGCCCAGGGGACCACTTGCTTTGGAAGTTGAATGGCTTCTTCCAGAATGCAGCAAAGACTTGAGAAAAGCCTAAATGAGAGGGGGATATGAAGGTAACTCTACTGTGACTTCAGGAGACTGAGAAGTGCCATTTTGGTCTCCAAAGTGAGACTGTGAGACATGCTTGCATAAATTACTTTTATTTGTATCCAGATTCTCAGGGAAAACGTTAAACCACAACTAAATATTAGGAGTTCTGATGAGCAGCAGAATATGAAACCTAATCTGTATGTGTATGTACCTCTGTGTGCACACGTGCATCTCTATTGTGAACATATATGTGGACTGGTGCTCGCATTTGGAAGACTAGTATGATTTTAATGAACCTTCCACAGTCTTATTTTAAGTTTCCTTCCTTTGTTGCGGTGCAGGTGCTGTAGCAGTGGAAGCCAGCAGGGCTCAAATGACAAAGACAGGACTGGGAATGCCATTTCAGGACAGTAAAGCAAAGAGCTGCTGTTCAGGAATTCAGTTTTGCAGAGTAATTGTACAGCTGAGCTGTACATGCCGTGTATCTTACTCACATCTTGGACTCTTGAAGATTTTCTTTTCTCTCATTCTCTTGTCCAAGCTTCACATTAACCTTTGAGGCAGTTTTGAATGTATCCCTTCATAAATCGTAGTCCAGTAGCACTAACCTCAGGCAGCTCTTTAGTGTTTTTGACTCCCTTCTCACACTGTTCCTCCTCAGGCTTCTGCTGGTCATTCTCATTTCTCTCCTGATGATTTTGTCACTTCTCCTCAATGTAAAACTCAGGGGATCTATGAGACTGTACACTGTGACTGTGTTTGTGATGTTGGGGCCTCTGCCTGATGCTACACTTCGCTTCATTTACCTTTCTCATTTCATTGCTTTCCCCATGTTCCAGTGGTGCTGCCTGCCCCCCCGCTACTACTATAGGGCTGACATACTGTCCATCAGATTCTGTCCCCTCCAGCCTCCACCAAAATATGTTACCTTTCATGTTGGTGACTCCCTCAAATACACTAAATCTTCTGTGTCCTCTAGAATTTTTTCCGTTTGGTTTTAAATGTCCCCTAGCTGTTCCGATGCTGAAAAAACACCTCTGGACCTACCGATCCTTCACAAGCTTTTTAAAACCATTCTCTGGTATTTCTTCTGTCAGCATTTTTACAGCATTTCAAGACTAGTTGGTGTCACAAAAGGGAAGAATATTTCACAGTGAGGGTAAAATACTACAGTCAGTTCCATACAGGCTTCGTTCTGAAAAGTCACTTAAGCGAAGTGTGATGTTGGATGAAGGGATTAAGTGATGGCTTTTTGAGATTTGTCCAGACACGAAAATGTACCTAAGCTGTAGCTCAACTTTTTTCAGATGACAGAAAAAAAAAAGCTTTAGATAATTTAAAAAAAAAAATAAAAATAGGTGTAATCCTGTCATCTTCTGAGGTACAGAAATGGTCCCATCAAAAAACTGGTAGAAGGGACCCCATTCTAGAGTACCAGTATCTTTGCTGCTGAGGTGGTGAAGGATGAGTGCCATGGACACTGCCACCTAATTGTGTTGGTGAAACATCCCTTTGCTAATAGAAATACTGGAATGTGATCTCCCATGAATACTGAATAAATCCCAGAGCAGTTTCAGCCTTGTCTCTTTTCCAAAGCCAGGTTCATCTGCCAGCAAGTCCCACAGCTGGTCACACTGAATATCTGCAGTGCTAAAAGTAGAAGTCAGAACTGTTCCTGAAAAGAGTTCAGTAAATGATTCAGGAAAGCTCCTTGATTAAAGAGGTCTAAGTATAAGGGTAGCATGATTTGAGTCCTTGCATTGTTTTCATAACTGCAACAACAGACACAATTCTGCCTTCAGATATCCACAGGTGTTTACAGGGAAAGCGGGTGGTGAGCTATGAAATTTGGCTGAGGAAAGCACTCGGGTACTGTACCAAAGAGAACCAAATAATATCCTAAATAAAGGGAAGGTGAGATGTTCTTCAGCTTCCGTGTAGAGCAGACCTAGAATATATTTGTTAGGACCAGCATTCAGTGTGCTGGTTCTGACATGAGTGCAGTACTGTGTCATCACCAGGGGAAGGCTGGACAGTGTCTGCTCTCTGTCCCAAGTGCACTAAATCCTAGCTGCCCAGAAACTTTACTGAGAGCTGGGAGAATTCAGGGAGGAAGTGTTGCATCTGAAAGACAGTCTCTTCTATCTCCCCACCCAAATAAAAAGTTCCATACTTGCTTTAAAAGAGGGTTGGAGGGAGATAAAGAACTAGAACTTTAAAGTAAGGGTTAGTGAGCTACGTATTCATCATCTGTGCAGGCAGTTGTCGTTCTGAGCATCTTCCTCCTGTGCAGGATCATTCCTCCTTCTGTTAGTAAATAGGGTGGGGTGCCAGGCTTTGCTGAGGTAAAGCTGAGGGCAGGGACCAGACACGGTGTATATGATGAGAATTAATGTTTCTGAATACCTGATGTGCTATACTGGGCTCAGCAGCTGGACTGTAGAGCAACACCATGCATGTTATTTCAATTCCTTGTGTAAGTAGTAAGTGAGGATATTCAAGATGGCCAGTTAAGGACTATCTGAAGTTCAGAGCAGAATATGGATGTCAAGCGAACTTCAGGAAAGAGGATTTCAATGCATGTAAGCAGATGGCAGAGGAGCAGAAATGGCAAAAGAGGAGCTGTAAGGGGAGACAATGTTTTTTGTATGTACAGTGTAAAGGGGATGAGTTCAAATTTAATGGGGAAGGGTCTTCATGAGGCTGTGTGGTTACAGAGAGGAAGATAACATTTTAGATGTTATCTGAAGAAGGATGTAAGAAAGAATAATAAGAAAACTGGAACAGCAATACTGTTTCCTTATCCTCCTTTTGGCTTTGTGTTTTTAATTGAATGAGCTGTGAACAGGTCAAAAGCAAGAGCCAGAACAAGTTCTATAGCACTTGAAGTGCTCTGCACCCTCTCTACCACACAGTGTATATCCCTGCTAGAAAGGATGCTGGGGAAATAGCATCCTTTTTGATAGTGACTCAGACCTGAAAGTGAGAATAATAGAACTGACTCAATTACAGGCTGTTGTGGAGGGAGATTAATGCCAGGAGACATGGCCAATTCTCTTTCTTTGTGTCAATCTACTTTCAAAATATGTCACATGCCAGTTATTTCTCTTGGAGACGGAAGTGACAGAACTGATATGAAACAGATAAAAACTGGATCATAATTAAACAGGCATTTTTCATATCTTTATCATTGTCTTCTTTTTCTTTCCTCATGCTTCTGTGTCTTGTTCTTTTCAAAGCTATTGCAAGTGGGATTAGGGCTGAAGGAATAGCAGCTTGTTTTGATTCCAAAGTACTCAACATTTTATTTGATACATGGCAAGACACATTCAGGTATTTTTGTTGTGCATCTGATTATATAAGGCAGTTTTTAGTAGTCCATCATACAAAGGCATTATGTTACTAGAATTTTCACAACTTCACATCAATTTTCAATTCAGTTTCTGCATTTTCCTCACACTTCCAACATTAAATATTTAAAATAACTGTGATTAACCAAACTGAGATTGCAAGTAATATTGCTTTGACTTGATGTTTTATTACACTAATTTTCTGTAAAACCTAGCATTGTAGCTTGGCTTAAGATGGAGATGGATACCTTTCTGTTGTTGAACTGATGTTCCAAGTCTCTTTTCAGTTCAGAGCAAACCAGCATATCTATTATCTCTTGGCTCTCTGGTGAATGAGGTGGAATGGTCCCAGTTGCATCCTTACTGAACTCTCTGCCATAAGCGATGGTGATTGACTCCACTTTGTTGTTCTAGCTGAGGACATTCAGGGTACTGAGGACATTCAGAGTACTAAGGACATTCGAGACAGGGTCTGAAAAAGTTCTAAGACACTTTATGATACCGATACAGCTCTCAAAGGTTCTCTCGCTACTCTGGGGTTTGGATAGTCCCAAATGTAAATAATATTTTTGTCTAAGTGACACTAGCTTGTTCTTGTTTTTAACACTCCACAAGGCAGCTAGAAAATCTCAGGCTCCAGAAATTCCTCCACAGCTTCTGCCCCTGAATAGATCTCCATGGTGAACCTCTTGTCCTATTGCTGAGGTGCTGACAAATCTGCCCCGAGAGCTTTGCTCTGATGCCTGACTTCCCTTAGGCTCGAAGAGTGGTAGCCCTGCTTCCATACTCCATGAGCTCCTGTAAAAGAGTAGGTCTGGACAGGATGGGTGCATAGAACTAAGTTTGGAAATATAAAGGGCTATACAAACAACTTCCAAATCTATTACTACATGAGGCAAAGATAGCTTTACAGATCCCATTTGATGCAGAAACTATTTGTCTTACTATTACATGTAGGTATTTACCTGACTGTCCCTCCAGGCTTTTTACCCTTTTCATTAAGTGGCAGATAAATTCAGCCCTACCCCATCTCCCACACCTTCTAAAAAATCATACTCCTCTGCCATTGCTGGCAATGACTTGAGTGTCTGGGGCATGGAGTATCCTGCTGTAGCTCTGTTATGGTTGCAAAGGGAATGTTTATGGGCCGAAGCTTGCTATTGAGTCTTTTGCCATATCTTCACTGATGTCTGTTTCTTGATGCTGGGAGGTTGAAGGTATTCCATCACCAGGATTTGGGTGATAAGTTGAAGCTGGAACACTTACTCTATCTGCATTTCCTTCACTACTTTTAGACTTCCTGTGCATCTGAAAACCTCCAGAAATCTGTATCTAGACAAATATGAAAACTTGGAAAAAAAAAAGCTTGGTTTTCAAAATAGCAAGGTTGCAACTGTGTACACAAAAAAGCACGTACAGCAACATCTGATCTTTCTGGAAAATATCATAAAAGCAGGATCTGGTTGACTGCTAATGTTCAGCCTTAGAAACTGCAAGTACGTGCTGCATCAGGAGCTGTCGGCACGTGCTCCTAAATTTTTTAAGAGTAAGACTACCCCTATGGAAGCAATAGTTGTTCAAAGTTAGAGTTTGCCTTTCCAAGGCACAAAGGAAGGCCTATAAATAACAGACAATCATTAGGTTTTTCATTTGTTTTGTGCACACATAAGAAAATGCTGTGATGTTTTGTGATGATGAATCATCTTGTGTGTGCTTACTGGTCTCTCATATGCCTGGAAAAGGCATTCTGTATTTTGGGGCCCATTTCCTCATTGTCAGAGACACTATGTTAGGTCTTATAAACCTTTTCAGGAACTGATTAAGCTTCATCTGAAAAAGCAGTTGGGTTTTTGGCCTTCAGTATTCCTATTACTGGGCAGCCATTCCAGGGCTTTTATCCATTCTATGACAGCCAAAACCGTTTTATTTCCAACCTTAGTTTATTCATTGCCAATTTATGTCATGTGAAGAAGTGAATGAATTATCAAATACGCCAGATTGCAGAATAAATAAAAGTGGTGTCACTAAACACCATATCCATCCAGCATTTAGGGTGCAAACCTAAAGTAGAAAGAAAAATCAATGCAAAAGACCATATAGCTAATTACCAGGTACAATAAATGACTACCATGAAAAATAGGCCATGTCAAGAATAATCTCTGTCAAATGTAGCTAAAGACTGTCCTCCTTAATCCGTTTAAGAATTGAGAGGGTATTAAAACCTGGAACATGTAAATCAGTTGTGAAAGTTTACAATTCACTGAACCTTGCATATCTCCAGGTTGGTATGCATAGAGGGAATTCCAACATGTCACTTTAGGAAAACTTAAGATAGCCCAGCCTGGCTGGTATGGAAGAAAACCTCTACCAGCAAGTCTCAGATTGCTGGCAAACTAGTGTTAAAAAGGGTGCTGTGTTTCACAATAAAGCATTCCAACAATGTGGATGCTGTGACATGATCTCTCCAAAAGGTGCAGAAGGTGAGATAAGCATCTGTCTCAACCCTTTACAGAGCCCTTGGGTTTGACAGTAGCAAAACATATGTTGCCTGGCAGGTGAGCCCATATTTGATCTACATAGCACTTTCCTTTAATGCCTATGGTCCTGGCAAGGGCTGCACGGCATGTAAGATGGCTTTTAGTTAGTAAAACAGGAATATTTAGTGAATTTAGTATTCCAGAGATGCAGGTCTGGGTATTGAAATATTTTTAAATAGTCATAGTCCTGGTGTGGAGGCAGTCAAGTGCTCTTATCCATGGTGGGCTTGTTTCACATTAACCAGAGTGTTGCTCCTTCCTACAGAGGAGGTGGCTGAGGATTTGGGAGTGCTAGCAAAATTTGAAATTATATTCTTTTCTCACTGGACTCAATAGTCACCATAGAAAACCCTTTTGACAGCAGCATTCATGTACAGTTATTTTTCAACAATGCACAGATTTATATGATCATATTCATGAGCAGAGCAGAATGTTAACACACACCCACATCCACCTTAAAAAAAGATACTGTCTTCATAAACAGGGAACTTTTAAATAAATAAATGAATGGGAGTAAAACTTCATCTATTTGATGTGAAGGGTCAGATTCGCAGGCTATTTATTTTCTGTGCTGCTGTGCTGTCTTCTCAGTTGTAAGACAAAACCCCTAAGTGCTCTTCCAGTATCATCAAGATGGTCATTATAACTTACTTTTGTACCTATTTGTTCATATGTTTATCTCTTACTGGTGATACCATGCAAGTAAGTTTTTATACTTCACTACTGATCTCTTAGTATCCATTCTTCCCTCAGGATAAAGTGGGTGGGGTTTTTTTTGCATTGTGCTAGTACAGATTCCATCAACTTGTTAATAAATTTCAGCTACATCAGCTTTCTGAGCTCTAGGTCATCAGGAATATTAGCACAAGTAAGTATGCCCAATGCATATTAGGTCATTTGGAAACAAGGTTAATAATTAACATGTTTACTTTGGGAAGCAATGCAAAAAATCTAAGTATTTGTTGTTTGGCCTGACTCATTTGCTTGGTTTTGGCTGCAAATGGACATATCCCCATCCCTGAGAAGGCCCCTGTGGCCTTTTTGTAGGATACGGCATGGATATAAAGTTCCACTTGATTGGATGAAACTGCAGGGACATAAATTGAAGAAATGTGTACAGAGAAAACAAAACAAAGCAAAACCAACTCAGTATATCAGAGATATTAAGATATTAATGAATCTATTAGCTTGTCATAGTGCAAGGCTGGCTTATTCTATAAACCCCCCCACAAACCTTTCTGTTATGTTGTTGACCTGAATTCTAGTAAGCACAAAAATACTATCACAAATAGTACAGCATGTGCTATCTACCTCAGCATAGAAGTTGTCCTCAATAAGGGAGCTCCCTTAAAACCTGGGTGTTAGGAAATGATGCAGAGATTTTTTCACAAAAGTATTGCTTCATTCCGATATAGGCACAGCCCAACTAGGTTGCAATTAATAGCTAAGAAGGTAAAGCCAAATTGGACTTTAAATAGAGCCCTGAGTCATGAGTAACTATAATAAGGTTACACATTAAATTACCTTAGAGATCAAAACTAATAAGCCCAAACTAATAATTTGCAGCCGCAAGACAACAATTTGTTATTTCAGATGAGCCAACTTTGAAGGGATATGAAAGAAACAAAGAAAAATGACTTCATGTGCAGTTATAGCAGATATCACTTATCACACAGTAATAAGATAGTGAAGAGCCCAGATTGCAACTGTGAAATATAGATAAAGCAAACTTGCAAATAGAAGGAAATGTGAGAGAAGAGAATAAAAAAAGGAAAATAGAAATCTAATTCTGTAAAATGTGGAGCACAGATGACAGAGTAAACTAGAAACACTCCTAAATTAATAAAAAAGAGATAGAGTCCCATAGTAAACTGGAATGCAGTTGGTTGAAAAGCACATACCTAATGCCCTCTTTCCCTCCATTGCTGCTTTCTCTGCCTGGAGTGAGCACTCCTCAGAGATTTTGTTTCTCACTGCCATGATTGTTCATTTTTTCAGCAGAGGTAATGAGATGGAGGCAGGAATAGCCTTCTTTCATTCTATTATTCCATTTCATTTCTCTCCTCCAATTTGCACCACAACAATGGCAAAGAAAACATCAAGGAGGTGAGCTGGGAATACCTCATGGTCAAGAGGGAAGACACGCTCTGCAGAGGGCTCCTAGATGGAGTTTCAGCTGGGGTTGGGGCACACTTCTCTCCCTGTCCTTTCCACTGAGCTGGATTTCTCCGTCTCCACATTATTCTGTGTGAAGATCCTGCCTGGGACCCACAGGGAAACAGAGATGGGCCACAGAGGAAAAACAAGGCAGCCATGAGACTTCTTGGGTATTTGGCTGTGTTGATTCATCAAGCAGCACACCACCCTGGAACAGGCTGTGAGGAAGGTTTTGTTAGGAATAACTCAAAATTTCTGTTTTCATAACAAACTGCTAGGAATCATGCTAGCCAGGTGCTTACAGTCAGTGCTCAAAATGGAGGTGCTCCTCCTTTGCTGTTTCACAGATATCACCTGGGATGCACAGAACGGGAGGAAATGGTAAGGAAGGTGTGTGCCCTGCCGTGCACTTGTGCAGCCAGAAGCCAAAATTAGCAGGAGGACCATCTAATTGTATTTGTTCTGCTTGCAAATAGATACCCCCCCTGCTAATTTCAGCTTCTGCTTACAAAAGTGCTCTGCAGTACACACTCCCCCCATCCTCCTGTTCTCTTTCTGAAATTTTTTTTTCTTCTCTCGGATGTGACTTCCTTACATTTCCAGCTCTATTTTCTCAGTCTTTTCATCAATATTTAATATGTGAGTGGAACAGTGGGCAGTTACCTTCCTTTTCTTTTCCCTTTTTTTTCCCTCTAAAAGTGCTGGTACTCAGCTCTGGCTGCAGAAGCACTTGGCTCCTGGGAGCACTCATTCGGCTTGAGTACTGCCTGCATTAAGGAGCCAAAGCCTAACCTGAGGCTGCCAGAGGGGGTTTAAAAAGGCAATAATGACTAATTGACCTCTTTAATGAGCTTAGGAGTTATAAAGTAGATAATTGCAGTGCATATGACATATTTTATCTAGGTTTTTAGAAAATCTCTGATAAGGATCTACATGACAGGCTGTTTCTGAAGATGAACCTAACAGGGGCTGAGAAGGACATGACATAGAAATACATGAAAGAAAATGAATTTTCTGTGCTGAGGGATCTTTGTCCCCCAAAAGGGAAGAGTTGTGTGATTAATACCTAGATTCATAGTTTGATTTTAAATAAATTACCTAGCTAGAAAGACCCACAGCAACTCACTGTATATTGCTGATGATACTAAATTATGATGCATACTGAGCACAAAATGAGTGGCAAGAAATATTTATCGTGCCTTAGATCAGCTCAGTAATTGAGCTGACACATGGCAAATTAAATTTATTACTGAGAAATGTGAAATAATGCACATTGTTCTTGATATAGAGATGACAAACACAAAGTCCCTCTAGAACGTTTTGACAAAACAGCCTTTCCTAGAAGATATCTGTCCTAGACAATGTGTACGGGGAGAGAAATACTTGTAAAGCTGAACACAGATGGAACTGGCTTTGGCACTTGGTTTTCTTTCTCCCTATTACAGTGTATTGCTCCTGCCCATTCATAACTTGTTTTTCCAGTTCAACGCAAAGCTCTTTAAGTTGCTCAGGTTTTCTGAAATGTCCTCTCCATACCTTGTGGGCTTATTAGGGTGAAAACCAAAGTGAGCTGGATGCATGAAGAGAAGTCTTAAGAACTGGAAAAGCGGGGAAAGTGCAAAAACTGAACTTTTAAAATGTGCTGGAATGATCACCCTGAAAACACCATGTATTTTGCCCTTATGTTGGTGGCACAAAAGTAAAGAGAGAAGTAAATATCTATTTTCATAGGATATTGTACTAGGAATCAAGTGAAATGGGTGATGTGGGTTTGGTCATATATCTGGCTTTTCATAACATGCACACTCTGTGTTGTTGTTAAAACAGCTTATGGCTAAGATTTGAGGCACACACCTGGATCTTGAGAGACCTGATGAACTAACTACTTAATCCAGATCTAATAGCCCAGGGCTGTGTGATTTGTTTTGGTCTTTCAGAGTTAACACCAGTACTTCCCATTATCCTCCTGTGTGGCTGCTGTGATTCCCAATACCTATTTTCATCTCCTTAAAGTCATGCATCTTTGAATTCACTGGATTAAGTCAAGATGGAGTCTACTTTTATATTTTTACTTCTCAGTTTCAAGCTCAATTTTCCAGGAATGATGGGCAGTTTCCTGCTAATAATTGGCAATAGAAACTGGTGCTTGGGAGGATGTTGTGGGAGGTCCCATAATGCAAGGAAGAGCAAGGGTAAGGGATGCCAGGCACAAACAGGCACCTGAGAAAAATAAAAGCATTTGCAGGAAAGATGACCAAACAGATGATCGAGGCTTCCAATAATGACTGACCTGTTTTTTGGGGGGTTTTAAGGAAGCGCTAAGTTGTTACATTTGAGTAGAAGTCTTAAATTCATTGCAGCAGAGGGAGACACACAGTCACAAGGGCAAGTCACAAGACAGCAGTCCCTCTGAATGGTTCTGATGACCATAGGGTACTTGTAGACCTTTATTGATACCTTGATTACAGTTATAACACACTTAACAATGTGACTTATTAAAATTAAGATCTTATCAGTATTAGTCATTTCAGTAGTTGCTGGTGGATGCAGAGTTATTTCTATGGTGTATGCACCTCCTTTTATTTTTTCATCCATCAGGGTAGTTTTGGTTTCAGCTACTAGTGTTATGCTGATGACAGATCTATATGATTTGTTTTTTAACTATGCAAAGCCACTTAATCTCTCTGAATTTACTTTGAATGTCAACATTTTGAAATGTCTCTATGAAAATCTGTCACTATTCTATTAATTTTTTACTTCATTTCTTTTGCCATCTGAACTCTGCTTCACGAAGGCAAGGAATTGCCTCTTTTTCAGGATCATATTGCACATTCTATTTACAAAGTCATCTTTTTATGATTTGGAAACATCTCACTAACCAAATACATATAGAAAAAGAAACAAAAAAGCTTACCATTGCAGTACATTTTCCTTTCCTCTGGATTTCCCTGGTAGAATTCAGTTGCAAACACAACAGCATTTGACTCAATATATACCTTGTTAATAATAGGTTTCTAGTTCAACAGTATAGGCCGGATCCATTCCTTCTTTTGCAGTTGTCAGTGCAACTGGGCTTATTATTTAATTTTAAATTAGACTTCTCATGAACTTAGCAGGTGGTTTTAAAGTAGAGCCTATGTTTTTGAGTGTCTGAACACTGTTGGTATCTCAATTTTTGAACAGTCTCCTTGAAACTCTTAAGTAATTTGGCTTCCAAAGTGAGGAATTTTTGGCCATAAAATTTTAGCTAGAATTTATCATTGATCCAACAAAAACTGATAGCCTTTTTTATGAAGAGAAAGAGTAATCTACTGCTCCACCAAAATTCTTAGAATAAAGGATTTTTATTTTTGTTTTAAGTAAAAGAAACATATGTAATAGGAAATCAAAATACACAGCAGGTAGTTTATCACTGGCAACAATATCCTGAAGTGATAAGGTATAGCATTTTTTAAACTTGAATAATATATGAACTATATGTTGAGAATTAATGAATTTTGCCTCTCATAACCAGCTCTATGAAGACACTGTCACAAGTCTATTGGAGAAACCTGATGGTTCCGTAATAAGCATAGGAAATTTTTGCAGGATTAAGTCTTTAAATGGCATTTTAAAAATCATTACTAGTTGATACTTGCATAGATTTGTTGCAGTAATCGACCTTCAAAATTTTGCTCAAGATACCACCTACTACTTAATTTCCGTATCCTAAGAACTCCAATAAACCAGTCCTTTTAACCCCTACCACTACTCTGGATGGGTCTGTTTGACTGATTGTAGATTATGATGTGCAAAGTGCCTTCTTATCAGATGATCTCTGCTTTTTCAAAAAAAGTACATTTTTATGTATTACTCTGTGCTTCTTCATGCCATTTGATACTATTGATCACAGAAGCTTCTCTCTTGCCTCCAGGAAGCTTGAGGGGTAAACAGAAACACCCTTAAATGACTTAGAGCCTTCATCTCAGATTAAAAACAGAAGTTTGATTGGGGCAAATGGTTTTCCATGTCAGCAACCATCCCTTGAGAGACTCTACAAGGATTATATTCTGTTTTGCCTTTATAAAACATCTATGTGATTCCGCTGAATCTTGGTATATATATCAGATGATTTTCAAAGAAACTATATATAAGCACCAACCTTTTTTTTTTGTTGTTGTTGTTGTTAATGAGAAAATAAGTTTTCAGTACCCATTCCTGCTGCCATCATGTGGAAATATACTTCAGCCAAAATCATCATGAACACCCACCTCTGTAACCACCTCCTCTCTTATATTCCTCCATTGTATCTCTTCTGTGCTACACCAAGTTCTTACCTTTTCTCATGATCCTCAGACTGTCTGGCCTTTTCTTCTTGTCAAGCCTGAAGTTGCTATTAATCTCACACTACCTATGTCCATCCTCCATTGTATGAATTACGACATCCCGCTGCTTTCCTCTTCCCATATCTGTGTCTTTGCTCTCATGTCATGCAATGATCCTTCTGAACTGGTAAACTGCAAGGCCACTACCCTTTCCTTATTGAAACCACTTTGTGTTTTCTTTCGTACTTTTCTTTTTCTTTCTTTCCTGCAATGTCTATAGGAAATCTATTTAAGGACTGAATCTATCTTCCATAAAGAGAACATTATCATCACCTTCAGTACAGGTTGGACTGAACTGTAAACTTGCTTACTCATTGCCTGCATGAATTTAAAAAATGTCTAATTGATTAAAAGTCAATTGGATTTAGTTTTCTAAGTCACCCCAGGGCTTTTGAGAATCCGTTTCCGTATCTTGTCAATGAAATCAGAAGTTAAATCTGCCTTCAAAAAGTAACCACTTTCTACGTCTCTCCTTCTTATGTCCTCCCTCATAACTTATGGGCTTCCTGTTATGTCACATCTTACATTAATTTCTAAGGTCTGTAGGTCTGAAAAAATTACCTGTCTGTCAGGAATATTTCAGGGCAAATTTAAGCTAAAATAGTAGTAAATGTTTCTGTTTCAACTGGAGAGCCTTTTCTTTACCTTTTCATGTTGAAGATGGTATTATTGGCATATCTAATAACTTTGCCAGATAATTATAGTGTACCCTTGCTCTGCTTTATGTGTGCATGTGAAGCTAAGGCATTACAACAAAAAGAGAGGTAGAACCTTTCAGGGCTATATTATGACCTCAATTCATGAATAAAATTCCTCTTGAGAGATAGCAGCTTGCACAGGGAGGATGTGACTGTACCAAGAAGCGTCTGTCCCCACCCCATATAGCCACAGAAGGGGCAGTAGCAGTTACCTGGGTCAAACTCCTAGAAAACACTGTCTGGCTTTGATACTGAAAGGCAATGTGTTTGTTAGTGAGGAAACTTTCAGACATGTAGAAATGCCACCAAGTCACAGGATTGTTTAAGTCCCTTAATCTAATGAGAGACAATGATGTAGATAGATACAGGTCTGGAAAAGGTAAAGGAAACTCTGAGAGGCAATCTGTGTGGAGACAGTTGATGCCCCCCGTGATGCCTTCACAAGAATAAAGTAGATTCCCATCACTAGATCTTATGCTTCCTTTGAGGCTATTTTATTTCTGATTTTTTCCAGTGTCCAATGTGTTTTATTTGATGGGAGTTGATATACTCTATGTATGAGACTTCATGAAAGTAAATGTAATGGTGTGGATAAGGAGTTTGAAAACCACTACTATCATACATGCAGGACAATATTTGGAATCATTTGCAAGCAGACTATCACTAACTGTTTTGCTGGCCAATTTTGCTTTAAATCAGCTAGGTGATAAATAAGTCAGCCCGCCTACTTGAGAATTACAGTGCTTCCATTCTGGAACTGCTAAGCAAGGTGATTTTGTTTGCATGTGCAGATCAATTGAAGGAATAAATGTGTGCAATGCAATAAAAGGCTAGGGGAGAGATGAAAGGTCAGGCCCGAAGCACTGGAAATTGGCCCCCCAAATCTGTATTTTAGGATATAAGTAGAAAAGAATCTTGTGGCCAGACGTGCTGAGCTCTGTGACTGTCAGTCCTCTTGAAAGCTGGTCCTCTCATTTGTCAGTGGTTAGTGTCTCCCTAATCACCTCTTCCATCAGGACAGTTCTGTAAAGTGGTGAGCACAAGCCTACCTCCCACACACAGGAAAATTCATACCATCATCCCTGAGAGAAAAGAGGGCAGGTAGGAGCCAACACTGCTCTCTTCATTAGTGTAACAGCTTCCATGTCACCAGCAGGATGTCCCTGCAAATGTGTGACTCCCTTGTGTTCACGAGGCCCCTGAGCCCACCACTCTAACCTGTTACGAGGAAATAGGAAATCAATCAGTTGTGTATTTGGCAGAAGCATATATGGGTCCAGAAGTAATCACTGCAGTCTCTGAAAATCTCTGCTGGGTCTTTTTCTCCTCCTCTTCCTGCTCCTTTCCCACCCCAGGCAAGGGAACACAGCAGCCACCTTGCAGTCCTGCAAATACTGTTTTCAGAGTTTTTGCTTCTGTAGCTTAAAAAATTCCCCTCCCCCTGTGCCTCTTGTAACCTGCTTGTTTGCAAGCTTCAAGGTAAACATTTAAATGTCACTTAAACATAAAAATAGGTAGGAGGAACATTAAAGAAACTTCATCTCTACTTCACATCAACACCACTAAACGCATTGTTACAACAGTGACTAAAACTGTCTAATAATATCATCAGTGGCAACTGGTCAGTTAAAATGTTTTTTAATTGTGACTTGAATGTGTTTATCAACCTCTTTTTGTGACATTAAAAAGACAGCAAGAGAAACACATGGAGACATTGTCCTCGAGGGAAAGGATTAATCATCAGTGAGTGAGCAGGCCTAAGCAGATGGTCAGCTAAGCTTTCCTGAAGTCATTTCTTCTATCCACCATTCAGTGTCACTGCCAGAAATGAGAAGTGGTGTTATCTTGACATTGAACATCTTTATAATAAAATCACTAATTGGTGTCTAATACCAAAGGCTTTATAGCTGTAAAATTGTTGACTGGGTTTCATTTTAATAGGTGCTATTTTACAAATCCTTCCTTAGCATTGTCAACATTGTACTATCATTGCGAGACCTCCCTGTGCATGCTGGTGTGTTTCCATCAGTTCACTTCCAAACGGAACAATTGGGTGTGTTTGTAACAGCAAAGCAGATAAACATGTCACTGCCATTGTGCTTTTATTTTTCATGTTTATACAGTGCTAGTATTTTACAGGAGACATTCGTTAGGACCTACTTCTCGGATTTTTCTTGGGTTTTGGCAACCAGAGAGAGTCTGTCATAATAAATTATCGCTTTTGGTCTTGGAAATATATTTTTTATGAAAGCTGAAAATGTGTCAGCATTGGACATCCATGAAATTCTCATGGTTTATTAAGGATTTATTTTTCTTTTATCCTTCTCCCTTTAGCCAGCAGCATTTAGAGAAAATATCTATTTCCTCATTAGCCATCCATTTGTTTTTAAAGGTATAATTAAATCTAGGCTGGAAAGAGTTACAGCTGTTAGGTGAATATAGCTGTTGTTTTTATTATAATTTGAACATGTGGGTCTTGTTTCCGTTGCAAAGATGGAAAAAGTGAATATAAAGTGAACGGTGAGAGCCAGGTTCTTTCTTCACTACACCTAAGTCAGCCTGGAGTAATTCAGAGACTCTGGACCATGTTCTGGTGCAGCTGAGGCTGGGCTCTGTCTCTACAGTGCATCTCTTCAGAGCACCTTTAGCAATGCTAGACCACAATGCAACCAGTATGATGCTGCTATGCTAGAAACTGGGCCTGATCTGAGGTTCATTTAAAGCAATAGAAAGAATCCTGTGGACAGTAATAGCTTTCAAGCAGGGCTTTCAAGTCTTTTACAGTGAAATTTGAAATTTTCAGAGAGGGTTAATGCCTGGAAAATTATATAAATATGTTATGTCATAATATTATATGTCCCAAAATATTGGTAAAGGGTGTTTTTCCCAGAGATTAGAGCATTAGTGAAAAAATAATGATTAACCTTTAAAATCAGATTGGCATTTCTTTTTTCTCCAAATGTAGAATTAATACGCATTTTTTAATCATTAGTGTAATTTTCAGGATGATACTTTTGTTCTTTTGGCTGTTGAACTGTTACGGCTGCTAGTAACCCTTCAAATTGTTTGCTTCATTCAAGCATTCTTTTTTGAATAATTCATTAGGCATTATTATCCAAGCGTGGAACACCTCATTTAGCACTGGTGATCTTTTCCTTATGTGTAGCTGACAGGCAATCAAAGTTTTTATCAGTGCAGAAAATTTGCAATTCAGAAATGTAGTTGCAGCAATTAGTAGCTATCAGGTAGCATAGGAAGGACAGCTTCATAAAAAGAGAGAGTTGAATGAGCTCAACTGATGTTAGCACAAAAGTAATGGATAAAACTAACCAGCTGTTTCTAAATTTACCAAATGGAACATTCCTTTTTCTCAGAGTAGAACCTTTAATTAACTTTGTGTTATGTGTGGCTTCACAAAAGGAGAAGTGACTAGGTGACAGAATATCCCTCTTTCAGTTCCCTTCACTAAATTTTGTAACTGTATTAAGACATCCTGTCGATACACAGCTTGCTCACTGTCTCACCACAGGACAAACTTTCAGGCTTTCTCTTTGCTCATCTTAGGCCCACAAGAGAGCAATAAGGTTTTTTTTTAAAAGCACAGCAGATTTCTTTTTTCTCTCTCTCTGTCACTGATGCAGCAAATGTTGAGGTTTTTATGCTGCTGTAAGGAGCTTGCTGAAGTTTGGACAGTTGAGGTGTTTCAGTGAGCGCTCTGAGTGAACTCCCAGTGTGACTGGCTGCCATGACTTGCAATCTGAGAATACAAATAAATATTTCTAGGAAGCAAGGTGGGAGAAGAAGCTGTGGAAGCAGGAGAGAAGAGTTAATTTTTCATTTCATATTTTAGCAATTATTCTAACTCATTTTCATATTGCAGATCAAGTGATGTTTATGATGGATTTGAACTTTCCACTTTACAGAACATGACTCAGATTTTATTGGGCCAAAGAGAAGAAGAAAGCATTACTGGCACTTATCACCTAGAGTGTTCATTGGAGTCCTGGAGGAGACCTGAGCATTGTTATTGCTCCTGGGATGATTTATCTGGTTTGGGGTGGGGTTTTCAGGATTTAACTTCAAAATCTCAACTGTCCTTGGCTGCTAAGAGGATCCCAAGTCCTCACATTCTGGTGAGTGTCCTAATTTTTTTTGTGACTAAATAACTGTCACAGCTCCATCACCTTCTCTTATCATGTTTTAAAGTAAGAGTGCTTCCTGATATCTCCATGGAAGAAAAAGAAAAGCCCAAAGGTTCTTATTTGAAGGAGAAGTTTCCTGGTATTGGATCCCAGACAAGCATTACCTGCATTGTGCCCCAAACAGGGCAGCTGGCCACTGAGAAGAGCAGGTGGGAGAGGAAGCCCCATTCCTCAGGGCCCACCTCCAAGCAACAGGATGGACAGCAGTGTGGCTGCTGGGCAGTGAAGGAGGCCTGGAGGGATGGATCCCTTTCTGAGGTCCTCAGTCTCATCGAGCACTGCAAACAGAGGCTACAGATATGTGAGGGCATTTTTACTGGGGCCAAATCTCTAGATATCAGGCATGGCAAAGCTTGTGGCTTCTGTCCTGTCTCATAGGCTTTTATGGGTGAAGTTTCAACAAAACTCTTTTGCTTTTTCACACAAGCCCTTCAGTGTCCATGTGAAAGGAGAACACTCAAAGTGCAGAGCAGCCCAACTGCTTCAAGAGCAAAAAGGTATGTGGAGCAAGGCGCTACATCAACTACTTGAGTGTCACAATGATAGAGACTGTGAAAATTGCAAGGAAATGCAGGGAATTTGTTGCAGTGAAATTTAGAAGCATCTAAAAACTCCTCTATGAGTGCTTATTGCTGGTCCACTGTATTCAAGCAATGCTTTTAAGCACCAGTATTGAGCCACACATGGGAACTGTGAGCATTATTTTATTCATTTTGTTATATGCTTCCTTTTAGTGAAATGAATTGATGCCATGTTTCACATACTGTTCCTTCCCCTGACAGCAGCCACGGGGCTCAGGAAACTGCTTGGAGCAGCGTGGGCCATCTCCAGCAAACACTCCCATCTGGGGAGGCACTTGGGAAGCTTCAGAGGAGGCAGGTGTGCAGCTGCCAACCCCCACTCCCCACAGGGAAAACTCTGCATTCCCAGCAAAAGAAACCTCCTGGCGCGTTCTTCTGTCTCGAGGGTCTGCCTGGCCTTTTGCTGACAGCGTAATTTCCTCAGGAGTCTCAGAGTCTGACATCTCTGTTCATGACCCTTTTTTCTAAGCAACATTAATATCTGCTGCAGGTCTGGCAGGTGCAACGTCCGTTAATTGTGTCTGCATCACCAGGCCTTCTTCGAATACCCCTCTAACATCTGAATTTCTACTTGGGCAATGAACAGACCTCCTTTTCTCCTGGAAAGAGTGCACTGCTCTCACTCATGAGCTCTTGGCCAACAGTTCCTCATCAAGAAAAAATACATAGTTAGGAAAATTTGCCTGAGCCATCACTGTGAAAACTCACTGGTATGCCTGATGGAATGGAATAGCATTTGCCAGTCTGAATTATGGCTTGTGTCACAGGTGCAACTGAAGCACCTTTATAAGATGAACAAGGAGACATCTACCTCAAAAAGCCAGAAATAGATTATATCCACTTGACTGCCATGGCCATCTGAGCCGGCAGAAAGCAGCACAGTGGGAATCAACAGTGACCAGACACTGAGCCAGGCAGAGGGTAAGTCTGGACTGAGGAGCAGCTATGTCAGTGAGCTTCCCATCCCTTGCAGGCAGCTGAAGCATGACTAACCTGGCACTGATTACTCATCCCTGGCACTGGTTACTCAGTCCCATTCATTTTTCAGAAGTAAATAAGATTTTGAGGACATACTTTCTTCATAATAAATAAATAGATAATCTCCCTGTGATCTCTACCACAGCTAGCCACCTAATTAAGTAGACACTGGAAATATAAATTTTATATTAAGATAACAATTAATCAATACAAAATCTGTGTCCCAACTGGTTCTCTACCAGTAAATGCTGAGAAGTTTCTGAAATCCCATGGGTTTTTTGTTGTCACAAATATATGTGTATGGATTTTAGCACTGGGAGAAGCCAGAGAACCTTCGGGAAGGTAAACAGAGAAATCTCACACTTGAAAGTCCTGAGGAGTTTTAAGGAGACTTAAAATTCTCATCACTTCTATTTAAATGAGCAGGTATAGATCACTTGGATTATGAACTAACAAGTGCTTCTAAGACTGAAAGGAATCAACCTCCTGCACACTCTGACTTTGCTGGAGAGTGGAATTAGACCCAAAGTATAGCTCCTAACTCTTAAATGTTTTGTGCATTTGAGGGGGAATATTGGTTTTTAAATGGAACTACTATGATGTTGTAGCAAAATTAAGATTCAATTGTGCAACACAGGAGTGAATGACAATCTTTATATATATAGCCACACCATACTGACTGGGTATTTTTCTTTCAATCCTGTTTCAGCTGCTGCACAAGTTCCTAGGTTAGACTTAAATATTTTATGATGTCAGAACTTGGCTTGACACTTTTGAGAACTGTATAGAACTGGTTTCAGCTCTAAAAAATCTCCAGCTGAAAGCCTCTGAGATCACATTGGAGCTGAAGGATATTATTCATCTTGTACCCTATCCTGGTCACTAGGTTCTCAGGCCAAATGAAACATAAAGCTGTGTCCTAGAAAAGCCAGAGTGTTTTGACTAGAGAGGAAGAATCTTAGGATGGAAAAATAGATAGATCTATTTTAATACTGAATTTTTAGAAGATTTTATTAAAAAGTTAGGTGGAAATGATTGTTGTATCCATGCAGAAAGATGGTCCATTAATTCTTGCCAGATGTGATAAATTGCTTAGTGTTACATAAACCAATGCAGTTTTGGTGATCAGCACCAACAGACATCTCCCCTGCCATGCTACGTATTACTTAAATCAAACCATAAGCTGTTGACCTTGAAAGGTAGTGGTGCAAACCTGCAGGAACAGGTGCCTTTTTGAGATTTCTGGTGCCCTTGGACATTTATTTGAAATATTTTTAGGAGGAAAACTTTTCAAGCGAATGAAGTTAGAACATCTCTGAAATGTCAATCTTATTTCAGGTTCACACAATGTATTGAGTAATTCCTTACGTTTAAGGTCAGGTCCCTATAAAGCTTTTTGGACAGTGAGGGTTGCACAGCCTCACAGCCTTATGTGCTTACTACTGCTGTAACAAATCCTATGGAAAAGGGCAAAAGACTTTGAGGTCTGTCACAAGGTGTATAGTCCTCAATCTATACCGCTGAACTCTGAAGCTCCTGCTGCAAGGTGACAGTAGTAAGTGCTGATAGGTGACATTGTGTTGCTGTTGTTTTCTGAAACTCTCCCTTTTGTTTCCTGCTTCATTAGTGGAGGAAGTAGCTGAGCACAAGTACTAGTCAACACATCTCTCTTTAATATTGTTATTATTTTGGCAGAGGTTGGTCTGGATTCATTTCCACCTGGGTGTGGAGATGCCAGCCTGATGATTTGTCCTCTGAAACTGAACCAAACCCTCTGATAAATACTGAAGTTATGAGAAAGGACTTCCCTGACCAGTCAAAACTGTTGGAGAAGCTTAACTCAGATGAATCTGTTGGCCAAGAATGGCAAAGTTTCCTAATGAATTTCTTTCTAAAACTTTTCTTATAACTAATAAGAGACACTGGTCACTGAGGTCATCATTGAGCAACCAGAGGAGAGCAAAATCACCAAATGACTGTTTCCCCAAAACTACTGAGTAACCATTCCCACGCCCAAGACATACCTTTCCATCTGGTCTCATGGTTTTTTTTTTCTAAGGGCGGTTTCTTTCTTCTCTAATTATTTTTTCACAAATCAAATTAAGTCATTACTCAGAGAACATTAATCACCTTATATAACTTCACAGTAGTGAAAAGTAAGGACAACACACAAAAATATAAGTAATTAAAAAAATAAAGGATGATGTGTATGTGGAAAGACTCCAAGGCAGAGAAGTTGCCCTGGATGTGTCAGCACTTTCTCAGGTGTATCACAGAAGTATAAAGGAAGTCATCTTACCTCAATGTTGGCTGAAGCAGCTGAGATGTAATTTATCTAAAGTTCTGCAGAATAACCATTTATGTATCGCTAGAAATTAATTATTTGCAGATACACATCTGAGAGGTAACTGAAGCACTAAAGACTAGAAAATGTGGAAAAAAATAGATGGACAGCTAAGCACATGCTTCATGCCAACATGAAACCAACATGAAGCCAACATGGGTTTTGGGCCAACAGGAGTTTTAATATGACTTCACTAGAACTTAAGAATAGCCATAAGGGCTCAGAAGAGGGCACACCTCAGCATCCCGTCTCCAGCATTGACCATAGTAAGTGCCTTGGGTAGAGTTAAGAACAAGGCATGCAACTACGATTTTTCCATATGATATTGCGCTTCTAGTCTGAAACCGGTTTTGATTCAGGAGTTTGCCTGGGCCTAATGCAATTTGTCTAAGTGCCCTCAGCAGATCTCTTTCAAGTGCTTGTCTGGTCTCCCCTGTCCAAATCCACACCATCTACTAGCAAGGAAATCATAGGCCAAGGGCCAAATCGCAAGATTCTGCCTCTTGCTTCCTTTTGGAAAAAAAGTAAGAACACTGCTGGAGCTCCACTGTGGTCAGCTGTCCAGAGACTTTCTTTGATAATTTCTGAACTCTTGTAAACAGTTTTTATAAAATGCCTATCTCTTAACTGGTAGGAGGTATTGCAAAACCCACACAGGGTTTCTATTCCTCATTTAATTTCAGCATTGAGATGTCACCAAATATGCGTCTTTAGGTTTCACCCTTGTCTTGAATGAGAAATGTCAATGGATTCCAGGCATGTTAGTAGCTCACTAAATATTATTAGCATTATGATAAAACACTCAGATTACCAGCTGGTCTAGAGTTATAAACATGTTTTAAGTGATGTCCACTCCCTTTTGGAATTGCCTGTCATTTGAATACAGATACCACATTTTTACATGTATACAAAAAAAGAAAGCATTGTTTCACTTCTATAATCTGAACTCCTTTTTCTTAGCAGTGTAGCATAACAGTGTTAAGTGTTGTCTCTGTAGTGAGGGACCCATCACAAAGTTCAGATTTGGAGATGAGTCTCAACCAGTCTATGGTTTTTATAGTTCATGTTTTTTGTCTATATCCTTCCCCAATACCAGACAGGATTTCAACAAGCCACTCTTAACATCCTTAAGGATGTGTAACTCCATAACCCTCTGACTCCTGAGCACTTCAGACCAATGAACCACTGCCAGCCATGATATGTCTTTCAAACTCCCCATCCTCATACAGAACCTGGTATATGAGGTAACAGGCCAGAGACATAGTGGGTTTCAGTCAAGGTCCATGTCATACAAACCTGACAGGTTCATATATGTTGCTGTTTAGTATTTTTCTACCCCGTATGAGGACTATTTGTTAGAACTTTAAGGATGACAAGGGATGAGTCAACCACAGTTTAAAAACTACAACGATGTAAAAAAAAAAATCCAAAGAGCTGTTGCTAGGAATCAGCTTCACTGCTTGCCAGCACTGGTGAGTGCCTGGTCAGGCCTTCAGCAGGTGATGTACAGCCGTAGTTCTTCATCAGTAAATGTGGTGAAGTTAGTTCAGTTCAACTGGAGATAGGAGCATGTGGCTCCTGAAACCCTATTGTCTGAAACTATGCTTTGTGCATTGCTAATAGGAGAGGGAAATAGTTCTGCTAGACATTGACTGCAGCTCCCTATCCCAAAGTCTGTTAGGAGATGCAGATAAATGTGTCGGTGCCTCACACTGATGACAGGAAATAAGATTATTGAGTTGGTGGTCTGTGAAAGAGGAATAAAGTTTGATCTGGTAGAGAAGCTAGTTAAATACATATATACAACACTTTAGGTGCTGCTACAAAATACATCTATCCCTGTATCTCTTTTTTTATATATGAAATGAACTGTAGATCTTTCTTATGTGGTTATGCCTACCTGTCTTGCTTCCTATTCAAGGAGCGTTGTGAAATGATTAAGGAGTGTGGTCATGACTCTTATTTAGACAAGAGTAAGTGTCTTGTTGTTTAGTAGCCTAATTAGTGACTTGAGATCATATCAGAATATTCCTACATATTCAAAATAATGCTGCATTATAAAACTTTCTGCCATAGCTGTGTATTTATAACATTTGCCTCTGAAGTGCTATCAATAGCTCTTCCCTTGCTTTGTTATTCAGTGTCTTGGTTAGAGCAGAACAAATGCTCCGCTAAGCGTCAAGCTTTGCTGTTTCTCTGCTCTTTTTGGAGTTACTGGGGAACAGTTCCTAATGCTAATGGGAGACCATAAGACACCAAACCACCAGCATGTAGGGACAGTACAAGGTGTCAGCTATGGGAAGGTCAGAAAACCTATATTCAATACCTTGCGACTGAGTTAATTCTGTTGCTAGGAAAGGATTTGCTCTTTTACAGATCTGAAGGGAGGTAATGTTGACAGTAAGCAGTAGAGACCTAGCAAAATTTTAAGTTTTTGTGTGACTTTTATTTCGGGGAAAGAAAGGGCACTGACAACAACAGCTGCCTGTAGCACAGCTTCCCCTCCATTTTTTTACACTTGACTTCTAATACGGATTCCAGGCATGATTCAGCAAACAGAGGGAAGAAGATTTTTGCAGACACGGGCTGGCACAGCATTAGGAAAAAATGATGCCAAAAACCCCCACCCTGGAATAATGTAATGGGCTTTATTTTATGCATCTAAAATATGGTTCTAAACAAACATGCACATGCCTTAATTTGTAAGAGTTTTATGGGGCTCTTGCTCTAACTGCAAGGAGTTTTGCTGGGAAGGCAGACTTGGTGTGACAGGGCTCACTGGCCTAACTCAGAGAAGGTACCAACTCACTTCTAGGTTTAAAATGAAAAAATAAAACCATAAAACTGCATTATCTGGAGATTCAGTTTGCTGTTGTTTGGGTGCATAGCCAATAGACAGAAAATGATTTTGTGATCCAGAAATGCCAGAAATGGCACTGACAACTGCAGTACTTCATCCCTCCTTAAGTGAGTGCTCCCTTTCCAAATCTGAGACAACATTTTTAAGCTTGAGGAACAGATTTTTAAAGACAACAGTAAACCTCAGGAGCTCTTCCAGCCTATTGTCGTACCCCAAGAAGAGCAATTCTTTCTAAATCATATATGCTAAAATGAAACATGTATATGCACAAGCTATTCGCCTTAAGTAGCCAACTATGAGGAGTCAAGGGTTGGCTGCATATTAAGTTGAAAGCACGCCGGGCACACGTAAGTACGGGGACAGAAGAGAGAAAAACTTCTGAGGAAGATAAAAAATTGATCAGTGCAGGAGTGACAGATTTTTTCTCAGATATTTCTGAGAGTTAGTGCTGGTTGTATTTTAGCATATGATTAGAACAGCTTGCATTTGGATATTGTTGAAATCTAATGGACAGTGGATAATCTTCAGCAATTTCAGTGTGAATTAAAATGATTAATGTCTCCTTTTGTTGAAATGGTAGCACTGTGTTTCATGTTACTAGTAGAAATAATTTATACAGCTGATTAGAGCAATACTGTATTGACAGCAACATTAGAAAGAAGCCTGTAAATTAGGGATGGCAGCACAGACCATCATAAAGCACCATTTTTTTTCTTTGCAACTTTAAATCCCCAAAAGCTTGTACACATAGTATTCATTCTTCCTCCTCCTCCTCTTTAGTAATTGAATACTAGTCCATTCTAGTTAAAATAAAAAAAAAAACCCACAAATAGAAAAAAAATATTTAAACTAGCAAGGTCAGTTTTCAGTACCACGTGAAAGTTCAGGAGATCTCAAATTTGCACATTTTGTTGATTCTGGAACTGCCACAGAAACAGTAGAGGATGGACTGACAGAGACTACGGAGTGCTGGTGATGCACACAGAGATGTGAATGTAGCTACCATTTCTACACTAGAGTTTTAATAATGCTTTCATTTTCTCTTAAGATTATCGGAAATTGAGACTCATCCCTTGTGATCCCCGTGTTAATTGTGCTGTTTATGATAATAACTTTCTTGATTATTTTGGATGATTTGAGTTCTGAGACTTTTGTCATATATATGTGAGTGCATCTGCATGTTTTAAGATATGAAAATTGCTCTGGTGTATTCCTGTTAAATTGCATGGTAATAACCATAACAATATCCCACATAAATTATGACTGTGGAGACTTACCTACTTGTCCTTGCCTCAGCTAATTATATTTCACCCCCATTCACTTTTTTTATGCTGTCACTTCAAATGTATATTTTTTGGTTCTCTAACTCTGCAGTAGCTCTAGTACATTCCCTGACAGCAGAGTGGGTTACAGTTACAGTCAGGAGACTTACTGGAGTACATGGAATGAAATGAAAGATATTTTAGTCTCTTGACAAACAATTCTCAAACAACTGTATGGAAAGCAGATATTTTATTTTATTTTATTTTATTTTATTTTATTTTATTTTATTTTATTTTATTTTATTTTATTTTATTTTATTTT